>PVJH01008555.1:0-48081 GCA_004026705.1 Nesogale talazaci | reverse complement strand
GGAAATAGCAACATGTGAACAAATATGCTTGATACAAATGATATATGGAATGCTATAAGAGCTGTAAGAACCCTCAATAAAATCATTAAAGAAAAAAAAGACTTATAGTCTCAGGGTCAGCTTTGATCTCATGGCAGTGGAGTTTTATTTGGGGTGAGGAGCAGGGGAGAAGGGGTATCTTCATTAGAGATTTGCAACTCTCTACTAACATATGGAGGTGCTATGGAACACCACGGTGAAGCACGTAGCTGCAAAGTGGATAGTTTGAACACACCAGCTGCTCTGCCCGAGACAAGTTTTTGAAGCCCGCTCCCATCGAGACGGCAACCTGGGAAACCCTACGCAGGAGTTCTGCTCTGTCCTATAGAGTCACCCTGACTCAGAATAGATTCGACAACATTCAAGAACTAAAGTAACTCACCATGCTGAGTATCTTTTTATGTTTCCTGATTGATTTATTTCCATAATCTCTGATTTCAGTCGTGAAGGCTTTCGATTTGTTTTTGTGCGACTATAATCCTAGTTTTCCAGATAACACAAAGAACTATAATATGCTATTTTTATTATGTCTTTACGATAACCTTGCAGTTAATAAAAATGTATGAGCTTCATTATTATTGGATGCCTATCATTTTCATTTTGTTTTTACATTCTCAGTTGGATCGATCATGTGAAGTTAAGGTCGGTTTGGGAGAGGAGAATCAATAAAAAGAGATATAAATAAAGCTTTTTGCAAGTGGTTCCACTTCACAAGGTCCATATATTAAATTTTAGATTTTTTACTACATTAGTGATATTAGTATTGTGTACATAGTGTTTGCTTATCATTGTGGAAAAATTTTAAAGGCCAACAAATTAACCTCGGAAAATTCTGAGATAATTAGGATGATTTCCAACTGACCAAAGTAGGCTTTTTGCTGGTTACCAGGGATTGAATTGTGTCCTGAGGTGGGCCCTAGGGTGGGGGTTGGAGAGTGGAGATATATTGAAGTCCTAACCCTGTGTCCGTGTTTGTGACTTTGTTTGGAAATAAGATTTTTCTTTGAATGCTAGAAGTTAAGTCAATGAGGTTGGGTCCCCATCCTGAGGGGTGTCCTGTTAGAGTAGAGACCAGACATAGTGTTACAATGGGAGGAAAGAGACACCTCATGAAGATACTCCCAGGAAGGAAGGGCCAGAGTTATCAGGAATGGGAAGAGATATGGAGGAGTTCTCCCCTAGAATCAACAGGGAAAGCACAGTCCTGCCGACATTCTGAATGTGGACTCCTATCCTCCAGAACTAAGACAAGAAATCTCCTTAAAACTGCTGTGTGGTATTTCGATGAGGTAGCCTGGGAAACTAACACAGCTCCCTTACAAGTTATTCTGCAGACAGAATCATCACTCCTTGATCTTAAGAACTAAAGTGGAAACAAGAAAGCAATGTCAAGATGGGCTTCTTAAGTGTGTTAGTCCGGGTAGACTAGAGGAACATATTCAAGGATATGCATATCGATATAAGGAAAGGGTTTATATACAAAAGGAATGGGACATCCCAGTCCAGTTCAAAGTCATAAGTCCAATATTAACCCATATACCTGAAATCAGTCTATAAAGTCTCCTTCTGACTCACGAAGTCACAGGTCAGTGGGTGCAGAATCCTGGTGCTGGCAGGGCACCTTGCCTCCAGGGCTCAGGGTCCATCAACAGCAGAAGCAACTCATCTGGCAGAGGTCTCCATCTGGCTGCCCCAGCTTCAGAGGTCTGGCTCCATCAGGGCAAAGCTGTGTGGTCTCTCTGCCGGCTCCTCCAGCTTCTCGAACGCTGCCAGCTTGTCTTGTCCGTGATTCATCGTCTCTGAGACTAACTCCCAACAACTGGGGAAGATAGCTTCTCATCTTCACGAGGGTAATATCGCGAGATTTCCCAGAAGTCTCAGGAGAAAGCCATGCCCACATAGAGGCCTCATTGGCTACTCAATGGCTATATTCAGAGTAAACAGGCTAGACTCTACCCCTACATTTCAATCATAAAATTAACATAAGCACATGACTGCCACATTCAGTAAAAGCCATTTTGTTGTCATATCATGGAAACATTATAGAATAATATAAAGGAAGAACAAAACGGATATTTCCCTCAGGGAATCCGAAAGCAGCCTCTTCTATTTTACCCAAGACTGTATCAGGCAAGAACATACTCCCACCAGCCACACAGCCACCTGTCAAACAGGGCTGCCCGGTAGCAGAAGCATTTCCTGTTGCAACTGGTAGAAATTAATCACGGAGGATAAAGAGCTGATGAAAAATTTCCCCTTTGGCACATGCCACTGTTGAAAAGATTTCTTTTTATTGTTGGTTTTGATGACTCATAATACTTTTCTGAGAACAGAATAACAGTAGGAGAAGTTCAACTGAAAGCAAGCCTGTCTGTTTTAGGACAGTCTCCCAAAGTTTGCTTACAAGTCATGTCTGACTAAAAGGGAAGACATTTGGAGTGTTGGTCACCAAGTACAAAGACCAGAAAGCTCTCCACTGGGACAAAGTGCCAAGAGAAGGTGACCCTGGGTTAAACGCCACAATGCGTTTCACATTGTGAAATCACACATTCACAATGTCCGTTATTCATCTCGGAAGCACAGTTAGTTCTTAAATTGGGCATGTGCAGTGTTGCTCGAGTCCTAGAAAACAGTCTTGTTTTTATAAGTCCTGTAGAAATCCAGGCAGCTTGATAGATTTCCACAGCCAAGGAAATGTTCTTCTCATACAAGGGAGAACAGGAATGGTGCAAATGGTTAAGGATCCAGGTTGTTAACTCAAAGGAGGTTTGAGTTTATCCAAAAACTCCTCCCAAGAAAGGTCTAGTGATTTTCCTTCTAAAATCTCAACCACCAAAAGCCCTGTGCAGCTAGTTCTACTGTGATGCTCATGGAGCAAGCAAGAGTCAGCATCAACTTGAGCGCAGCTGGTTTCTTACACAAGCGCCATCTAACACTTTGAAGAAAGGTTAGCCAAACCACATATTTGACATCCCCTTCAGCTTACCATTACTACGAATACTAGCTAAAGTCAGTATTATGAGAAAGAATCGAAGCAAAGGCAGTTTAGAATTGGCAAGATCTTAGACTTGTTGACTTTGAAGTGAAGGGAAATGTAGAAGACATTATCACCCTAGTTAGACCTTTGTTAAAATTGTTCTATGATCAAGTTCTGTGAACATGCATATCAGATAGTTTATATTAGAGTCTAACTTAGAGGGATTTGTATTTGAATGAAGGATTGAAAATATGAAAGTAAGCTAACAACAACAAACCCCCCCAAAACCCGACTACTAGGAATCCAGGTCATACATACACTGTCATCGACTTGATCCTGAGTTTATTCTAAATTAAGGAATTTAAGTATGTCAAGCTCTCTCAGAAATACACTTGTCTTTGAGGGTGCCTGCAAAAACAGATTGTATCAAAAAAATGGCTTCCGGGAGAGCTTACTGAGCCAGCCAGTTAAATTCAAGGCACAGAAGTAAAATGAGAAGGTTGCAGTGACTGAATTTTTGTATTCCAAAAGGGCAATTTTATAGATTTTCTTGAACGATACAGGAGGATTATGGGAGCTTATTAGGAAGCCACTTAAGAACATTAAATATGGCACTGCCAAGGATCCTTGGTGGCAGAGTGGTTACAAGTTGGGCTGTGATCAACAAAAAGTGCACCAGTCAGAAAAGGCACAGAGAATTGTGATAAGCGTTGTTTTTCTACCAAATTAGAGTACCAGCATATTCTTTGATGGAATCATAGGTGATTTTTTTTCTTTTCTTAAGAAAAATTTCTTTTCAAGTTTGCTTTTCTTCAGCTTCATATCTTTATATAGGTTTTGGATGAGGTAGGGGATGGGAAGCACTTAGGGGGTGGTTTGGGGATTCACAGGACTGGTTCCTGACCACCGTGCTGTGAATGGCAAAATACACAATCAGATATCTCCATGAACAGCTTGGGAAGCATATATGTGTCAAAGGTACTTGCCTAAGAAATGTGTCTGATTGCTGTGGCCTCCTCTGTGCTTCTTATTACAGTTTTTTTTAGATATTTGAAATGAACTTTATTCTAATGGAAAGGAATGGGAATGACAGTTAACAAACAAAACGTCACCACTGAGTATTGCGATGTGACTGTAGTAGTCTTGTATTTGAATTTCAAGAAGCAAAATCATGTTCCCAAACAACTAGATAGGTGGTCCCCCCCTCCCCCCAAAAAGGTTTTTACCTGCCACACTCACGCTGAAGCCCATTCACCTCCTTCAGCATCCCCAAGATGAGCACACTCTGCTTTGCTCTATAATAAGAGGTGCAAACACACTGCGCCACTGACATCACAGGACAGTTGCCTATCAAACTAGACTTCCGACGCTGTTCTCCAGCTCTGTTCTCTCACAAGTCATGATCTTCATCCGGGAGAGCGGTTGTCTGCACAACCTCTAAATCATGCTCAGGTTGTGCTGCCAAAGCTGCATTCCCTAACAACCTCTGGTGGTGCAAGACCAGGCATGGCAACGAACTCCCAGTTCGGATCTCCAATTAGTTTTCCAGCAAGCCAAACGCAGGGCTTTTCAAAGTTGTAGTTACTTTTGGCAGAAATGTCATAGTACTGAAGTTTCGTTCTTCTTTCGGTGGAAGACAACGGATTTTGCCTGAACTTTCCTGTCCTTTTGTTGCCACACAACACAATGGGTATATTTTCGTACACTCGAACCAGATCCCTATACCAGTTAGGCACATTCTTGTAAGTAACCCTTGCGGTTATGCGCTACATTGAACATCATAATGGCACATTGGACTTGAAGGTAATAGCCATCTCTCAGTCCTTCAAATTTTTCTGGACCAGCTGTATCCCACACATTGAATTTAATAGGTGCTCTCTTAGTATGGGAGACAAGGTAGCTACATACTTCTCAAATTCATTAGTTTGTGATGTTTCACAGATGTCGTTTCTCCAGTGCCACCATCACCCACCGGTCCGAGTTTGGCTGGACTTGGGG
This sequence comes from Nesogale talazaci, assembly GCA_004026705.1. Taxonomy (NCBI): domain Eukaryota; kingdom Metazoa; phylum Chordata; class Mammalia; order Afrosoricida; family Tenrecidae; genus Nesogale; species Nesogale talazaci. Next base: position 43,067 of record PVJH01008555.1, on the reverse strand, counting down.
CTCTCCTTGGGCGGCCATTGTGATGGATACTCCCTGAGAGCCTGCCGGCCTTGGCCAGCCCTTGCTGTTCCCCTCTACAAATTTCTTTATCATTATTCTATCACTTTATTGGGGACTCTTACAGATCTTATCACCTTCCACACATCCACCCATTGTTCCAAGCACATTTGTACATATGTTGCCATCATTATTTTCAAAACGTTTTCTATCTACTTGAGTTCTTGGTATCAGTTCCTCTTTATTTTTCCTCCTTCCCCATCCTCCATCACCCACGAACTCTTGATAATTTATACATTATTATTTTTGTATGTTTTATACCACCACTGTCTCTCTTTACCCACTTTTCTGTTGCTGGTTCCCCTGGGAGGGGTCTATATGTAGGTCATTGTATTTTATTCCCCTTTACTACCTCCACCTTTTCTTACCTCCTCGTATCATTACTTTCATTATTGGTCCTGAGATTTATCTGACCTGGATTTCCTGTGTTGTGAGCTCTTATCTGTCCCAGAGTATGTGCTCTGGTCTAGCTGGATTTGTAAGGTAGAACTGGAGTCATGTTTTGTATGTGTGTTTGTGTGTATTAAAAAAAAATAAAATTGTGTGCTTTGTTGGTGTTATACTGTACCTGGTTGGCTCATCCCATCCTTGTGATCCTTCTGTGAGGAGATGTCTAATTAACCGCAGATGAGCTTTGGGTCTCCACTCTGCCCTCCCTTGCATTCACATCTATATAATTTTTTTTTATTTTGGGTCTTTGATGTCTGTCAACTGATCCCATCAACACCCCTTGATCACACAGGCTGGTGTGCTTCTTCCATGTGGACTTTGTTGATTCTCAGATAGATGGTCGCTTATTTACCTTCAAGCCTTTAAGATCCCAGATGCTATATCTTTTGGTAGCTGGGCACCATCAATTTTCTTCACCACATTTGCTTATGCAATTATTTTATCAGGGGAGGTAAGCATCACAGAGTGCTGTTAGTAGAGCAAAGTGTTCTTGCATTGAGAGAGTACTTGAGTGGTGACCCAATGTCCATCTGCTGCCTTAATACTTAACAAATAAATATATGTTCATAGATCTATCTCCCTATCATTATATATAAATGTATTTACATATATACATGACTATATTTAGACCTCTATAATTGTCTTTTGCCTCCTAGTTCTTTCCTCTTTTTTTTTTGTGGGCAGCACTGCCTCTGGTGGTCTTCAGCGCTACCCAGTGCTGCTCCTGAGAGCCGCCACTGGATTTGAACCGCTAAGCCCGCAGGCTGCAGTCCTGCACTCAACCACTTACACCACCGGGGTTCAGCCTCTTTTTTCTTTTACTTTCCTCTTGTCCTACTATCGTGTTCAGTCTTCTGGATTTAAGCAATTCCTCTTGGCTACTTCACCTTTGATCAAAGCACCCCTTCTCTCCCCTCCATCCCCAGTAATCCTATGCTCTTCTCGCCATTGATCTTAGATCACTTGTTGTTTCCTTGTCACTGGGTTTTTGGCACCCCCCCTTCCTTTTGCTCACCTCTCCCTTTCTTGTGTCCTCCCAAATCATCTCTCCCATTATTTTTTTCCTCTGTGTTGTTTAACTTGCCTATCTTATCTTTTATAATGGAGTGCCATGTCCTGGCCCCAAAGTCTATTTTTGGTATTCCTTGGGAACTTCTGCTGCTCTGCTGCACATCCTTAGTGTTTCTCCCCAGTATGGTGGGGTATTACAAGCATCTTCATAGTCTTGTCTTTGGGTACACAGAAGGTGCGTTCATGCAGGAAATAGGCTGCACATGACTGTGTCCTTTCCTGCATGACCACTTCTCCTTTTTCATCTCTGGAGCAAGGACTTGAGAGCTCACAGGCTATCTTAGATGTTTTCATTGGAACACCTCATCCCATCTTTAGAAGTACTTTAAGGAAGAAATGCCCTTGCAGATTTCTTTTTGTTTCTAAAATTCAAAGGCCATTTGAAAAGACAACCGTTTGAGACTTTAGGGATGCCCAAATTGTCATTTTGACATGGTATAATAAAGAGTGCAGGATCTTTTGGGGGATGGCTGAAGAGATGGCATTTAGAAATATATGAACCTTAGTGAGTGAAGAGAAACATCAAAAGTGTATGATATGACAATCTAATATCCAAAATAGTAATAATTTATAAGTTATCAAGGGTTCATAAGGGAGGGGAGTGTGTGGAGGGAGCGGGAAAATGAGCAGCTGATACCAAGAACTTAAGCAGACCACAAATGTGTTGAGAATGATGAGGGCAACAAATGTACAAATGTGATTGACATACATACAATGGGTGCATGTATGGATTGTGTTAAGGGTTGTATGAGTCCCCCCTAATGATTTAAAGAATTAAAAAGAAATATATGGAGCTTAATGGAGGCCATGTAGAGAAATAATAGTTTAACATTTGCTGCTTTTATTTGATACTGATTTTATGTTAGTTTGGTGTAAGCTGTGCTGGTTACTGTTATGTCGGAAGCTTTCCCATCTGCATTTAAATGCTAGCAGGGTCATGCATGGTGATAGGCTTCATTCGACTTCCAGACTAAAACTGGGAAGAAGAAAGTGCCTCTAAAAAAGAGGATCTTGTGAATCGCAGTGGAAGACTGTATGATACAGTACCCCAAACTGGTCACCAAGGTTGGAAAGAACACAAAATATGATTCAGGAAGAGCTGCTTCCTCAAAGTAAAGTCATTCTTAATGATTAGGTTGCGCAAACTTTCTGCACCTTCTGATGGCGCCTGACTGAAAATGAGAAGAAAGAGCTAACATCTATTAGCAGCTGGAGAGTGGAATGTCTGATGCAAGAATCTAGGAAAATTGCAAGTGGTAAAAAATGAAATGGGGGCTGAGCCCTGGTGGCGTCAGTGGTTGAGTGCGGAACTGCAGCCCGCAGACTTGGCGGTTCAAATACAGCGGCAGCTGGGTAGCGCCCAAGACCACCAGAGGCAGTGATGCCCACAAAAACAAGCAAGCAAACAAACAAAACAAAACAAAAAAAATGAAATGGAACACATAAAGGCTGATATCCTAGGCATTATTGAACAGAAATCAACTGATATTGGACATTTTGAATCAGACAATTATCTGAAGGGAATCCTACTATGAAGGGAATGAAAAATTCATGAGAAATGATATTGCATTAATCATCAAAAAGAACATTTCAAGATCTATCTGAAATACATATGAGGTGTCAGTGATAGGTTAATATACGTATCCTAACAAGGAAGACAAATAATCTGACTATTATTCAAATTTATACACCTACCTTTAATGCCACAGCTGAAGCAATAGAAGTTTTATCATTTCTCTAGTTTGAAATTGATCAGACACGAAATCACAATGCATTCATAGTACTGAATTGAATATGAGAGTTTGAAACAAAGCAGAAGAGTCAACAGTTGGGAAGTATATTCTTGATGATAGAAACAATTCTGTAGCATTTTGTAAGATCAATGACCTACAGTCTACCCATTGGAAATTCCCTTTTCAGTAGCATAAATAGCAATGTGAACAACACTAGACAGAATACACAGGAATAAAATTCACTATATCTGTGCAAAGAGATGATGGAGAAGGCCAATATCATCAATTAGAGGAAGACCAGGAACCTACTGCAGAACAGACTATCAATTAATTGTATGAAAGCTCGATTTGAAATGGAAGAAAATGAAAACAAGTTCATGAAGACCAAAGTACAGTGTATCTGACCTGAATTATACCTCAAGGATAGATTTGATGCACTGAATACTAATAAGCAAAGACAAGGTGACTTGTAGGAAGGCATCTGGGACATCATGCTTGAAGAAAACAAAGTCATTAAAATGACAAGAGTGAAAGAAAAGTCCAAAAGGAATGTGACAAGAGATTGGAATATACTCTTCAGTAGCTAATGTTAATGGAAGAAATGGTGAGGTAAACAATTAGTGCAGAATCATTTAGTGCAGCTCAAGATGACAAACTAAAATATTCGAATGTAATGCACAAAGACTTTGAATGAAAAAACCAAAATGAGTGATTTGACTTAGCATTTCTCACACTGAAAGCACTGAAGAAAAAGAAAATCATTTTTGAGCTGCAATTTTGCAGTATTCTATGTGCCAAACAATGTATGTACAAAATCAAAAGAAGATTACACAAAAGAAGAATACACAGTCACAGTAGGATTCCAGGAGACAGCATAGACCAGGAACTGATGGTGCTAAAGAAGAATCCAAACTGAACTGAGGGCCTTGGCAAAACCAAAGGGCCAGGAATTGCTGGAATAGCAAATTGAGCTTTTTTTTTAAAAAAAATGCGATGTTGAAGTTGCTCTTTCACCTACACCAAGAAATTTGGAAGACAGCCATCTGTAAGAGATGTATATTTGCGACTATTCCAAAGAAAGGTGATTGTGGTGGTCACCTAATCTGGTGTAAATATGAGGATTGAGAATAGGGGTGGAGTCTAGCCTGTCAATCTGGAGATAGCCAATGAGACTTCTGTGTGGGCATGGCCTTCTCCTGAGAATTCCGGGAAATCAAGTACTTTCTTCTTGAAGGCAGAAGACACCATCTCTCTCAGTTCCCTTCCTTGGAGACTTTCTACGGACAATGCTCACTATCTAAGGGATTTGACTGGAATTGATGGTTCCCTGCAAGACATCCCTGATGAGAAGCACATGGACCTACCCTGATGTACCTAGGCACCTGAACCTAGCGAAGCCATGTGGAGACTCCTGCCAGCACAGCGATGCTTACAGCATCACTGGATCCAAAGACTTTCTACCCCCTGGTCTGTAATCTTTTTGTATTTGCATCATTTGATGCAGTTCGTGAGTCTGAAGAGAACTTTATAGATTGGTATTGGACATATGGGCTAGTATTGAACTTGCGACCTTGGACAGGAATGGGTTGGGATATTTTCTTAATGCATGATTGCCCTTTATATAAAATTCTTTCTTATGCACAAAAGAGTTTCTATGAATTTGTTTCTCTTCTTTACCCTGACTTGCACCGTGATCAAACAAAATGTAAACAATCATTGAACAAGATTATTATTATCACACACTAATAAAAGTTTGTTGAAGAGAAATCAAAATAGTTGCAGCAGTACATCAAGAGGGAACTGTCAGAAGTTCTAGTTGGGTTCAGAAGAGACTGTGTGAAGCAGAATATCATTGCTGAATATCAATTAAATCTTAGTTGAAAGCAGAGACTACCAGAAAGATGTTTCTCTAACTTTGCAAAGTCATTCAACTGTGTACATCATAGAAAGTTATATATAGCATTGAGATGAATAGGAAATATGCAACACTTATTTGTGCTCATGTGGAATTTATCCATAGACCCAAAAAAGTAATACCAAGAGAATAAGGGATACTTCATGGTTTCAAATCAGGAAAGACAGATGCTAGGGTTGTTTGTTTTGACCTTTCCTGTTCTATCTATGTGCTGAGGTTCCTGAGGGAAAAAACCTATGGTATGGAGATGACACAATCTTCCTTACTAAGAACGAAGAGAACTTGAAAAATGAAGGAAATATTGAAGGAAGGATTTACTTTTTTTCTTGATTTATAATCAGCACCCATGGAAGAAGTCAAGAAATCAAAGATCACTCTCCTGGAAGAAGTTAAGAAATCCAAGATAGCATTTTGAGGACTAAGGTGGGTCAGTCCCAAGCCATACCATTTTTGGTTGCCTCATATGCCCATGAAAACTAGAAAATAAATGAGGAATCTCAAGAAAGAATCAATGCCTTTGAATTATGGTATGGATAAAAACTATTAAATATACCCTGGATTGCTAGAAGAGCAAACAAATCTGTCTTGGAAGAAGCAGAGTCAAAATGATTCTTAAAAATAAGAACAGTGAAACTCTGTTTCATGTCCTGGGGACATATTATTAGGAGGGAACTAGTCCTTCAATAAGACATCATGCTTCATAGAGGGATAGTGAAAAAATGAAAAACTCATAAGAAGACAGATTGATAAAACGGCTGCAATAACATCCTCTCACATTGCAGTATGTGAGCAGTGTTTTACTCTGTTGGGCATGAGGTTTTGGGTCAGAAGTCGCAAAGTGGTACCGAACCACAACAACATTAGTGATTTTCTTGCAATAGCTTTTGATGTGCTCTCATATATGAAAGTTATGTTTTTGATTCAATCCTAACCCATCAGTCTCTTCCAAGGACGTTGGTTTAGAAATCAATCCTCCCTTTTTTCTAGCCCCTCACTCTTCATTGGCATGTTACCCCAAACATGCTTGTCTTTAACATCTAACCATTGCTTTTCAATATTGCATCCATGTAGCTATGGTTTAGTCTTCTAACGATTTAGGCATATGTCCTTTGACAATTGTCTCTAACTCACTATCTCCCCTTTCCCCTAGCAGCAGTTCTACTTTTGACTCTATAATTCAGCCAAATATAAACTCCAGGAGATGTTACTTTACCATCACATGCCGCAGTTAATGGACACTCTTCAATCCTATCTCCCTGATGGATTTTAATACTATGGACTGATAACTCCTTGTAAGTCTTTAGGTGTAATTATGAGCTCTATCGTTGCATCTGATTCTCCTGCTTTTTCAGAACATTTGTTTTTGTTCTTATTCCTAACTACATTTATTTTGTTTATTGATGTTTCTGAAGACTCCTTTCTGGGACTCATGTTCTTCTTTCACAACTTTTTTTTTTTTTGCAATCTGATTCACTTTCACCTTCTGCACCATAGTATATAATGAGTGACTGTAGAATGTGTATGCCAGTAGCAACCAAAGAGGAGAAATAAGGACCATTTGCAATATGGGGTCAATCTGATCTGACCAGCCTGGCTGCAAATGAACGGTGGGTCATGCCACTTTTACCCCCTGCCCACAACATGGACACATGGTGCAGATGAAAAGCAATAACCCCACTCACTCCCATCAAGTCAACACCAACTCCTAGTGAACTTATAGGACAGGGTAGAACTGCCCTTGTTAAATTTGGGGACTATAACTTTTGATAGGAGGAGAAAGCCCAGACTTTCTCCTGTAGATTTGCTGGTGGCTTTGAATGGCTGGCCTGGAGGCTTGCAGCTCCATATGTAAGCTCTATGCCATCAGGACTCCAGAACAGTACAGGTAAGAACCGAGGATGCCAAGGATAGTAAGGTGGTCCCTCTGTAAACTTACATGGGGTGATGGCTTAGTTTGGCCACAAATAATTGAATGTGCTGAATTATGATTACTTCTGTATACTGTGAAGTTCCTGGGTGTTGTCAACAATTACTGTGCTCAGCGAGGAACCAAGTGTTTGGGTTTTCAAGTCTACCCAGACCTTGGAAGAAAGGTCTGACTATTGACTTTATAAAAAACAGCCACTGAAAACATCATGAAGCACAGTCCTGCTCTGGTGTACATAGGATTGCCAGTGGCCAGAATTGAGTGTATGGAAATTTTGTGGTGGTAATGTACATACCATAATCCTAAATTTATATCATGGCATGGATTGGGGTAAGGGTGTAGGAAACCTTCTGAGTTTCACTCTAGAGAGTTTTTGGGCTGAAGAGAATGGTTTTGGTTGCCATTGTTAATGTGTTCTTTTACGATGAAACCCTTAAATGCCATGCCATCTGCTTGAAGCAGTATCTCCACTCATTCAAGCAGTCTCGGCTTCAGAGATGAACAGCAGAATGCTGTTGGGCCAGCATGACCACATAACTATCCCCCAGAAAAATCCCTTTTGATCTTTTTCTCTGGGTAGCAATTGAGTACTTTAATGTAATCTGTTGTCTATGTGTTGGAATTGACTTGATGGCAACCAACATCAAATTAGGAATTAGTATCATCTAAATCTTACTCCCATTTTTTTCAAGAATTATAGCAGACAAATTTTTCTTTTTTAAAAATTCAGGTATTGTAAGAGTGGTATAAGAATAGTATCTGACCTCCTCTGACACCACAAAGAGGTAAATGAAAACTCGCCTGAGGCCAAGACTTATGGTTGTGAGATAGGTCAAAGATGCTGCCACCTTCGAAGTTTCTCACTGAGATTGACACCAACAGTCCCTCCCGGAGCACTCCCTGCTTCTCTACTGGGTTTGATAAACACTGCATTGACCACAAAGAATTCACAAACCATACTCATAATTGGGGGGCTTGTTAGGGATGTTAACACTTTACAATTCAGGACCAGAAATACTCAGAATACATTTCTTTTGGTCTGGACTACTAAAGCTGCATTCTAACCAGCATTGTAGGGGAATTCTCATTGATAATAAGATTTTTTTTCAGCAGCAGTGTGGTGGTGTGGTGGTCTGGTGGCCCTTTTCCCCTTGCCTCCTCAGCTTGGGTCGTCTCTCCACCTGCCACTCTATAGCAAGCTAGTAGTGTCAGTTTTCTATCGAAACATAGAACTATGGAAGTGAGGTTCAGTGCACTTGTGCTGGTGAATGCAAGATGGCAGACAGTGCACAACTAAAGATCAGACAATCAAGAGAACATTGTTGCTAGTTGGAGATCTGGAGCAGTCCAGACACATATCTTCTCTGGGCTGTGGACACTGAGCTGAGACAGTTTCCAAAGTCATCCTCAGGTGACAACAGCAAGGTGGTCAACTTGTCTGCCTTCGTATCACCTTCCAAGCCCAAACATCAAAACTGCTCCCTTCAGGTTAAGGGAAGAGAGGGGAGGACAAGGGGCGGGGAGGGGCTGGTAGCACTGATGACTGTATAACCCCACTCAATGGGAGTGAACAGCAGAATATTATGTGAAAGAAAACAGCGAAGGTGTAAGGCATGGCAAAAATGAATAAATACATGAATAAGCGAATAACTCAGAGTTCTTAGGGGATAGGGTTGGGGAGGGAGGAGTTTAAGGGGGGCTGATGTAAACAAATTCTAGAAGGAAAATGCTTTGAAAGGGATGTGGTAGCAATTGTACAATCCTGCTTGATTGAACTATGGAATATTATGACATCTGTAAGAGCTTCCAATAAAATGATTGTGGCAGTCATGTGCTTATGTTAATTTTATGATTGAAATGTAGGGGTGGAGTCTAGCCTGTTAATCTGGGGATAGCCATTGAGTAGCCAATGAGGACTCTATGTGGGCATGGCCTTCTCCTGAGACTTCTGGGAAATCTCATGATATTTCCCTCATGAAGATGAGAAGCTATCTCCCTGGTTGTTGGGAGTTAGTCTCAGAGACGATGAATCATGGACAAGGCAATTGTTATTTCATATCATACACTGTCCAATGTGTCTCTTCACTCACTTCTCTGTTGTCCATACCCCAGAGAGGGGGTTATATGTAGACCCCTGAAATTGGTTCCTCCTTTCTGTTCCACCCTTCCTCCACCCTCCCAGTATCACCACTCCCACCACTAGTCCTGAGGGATCATCTATCCTAAATTCCCCATGTTTCCAACTCCAGTGTACACCCTCTGGTCTAGCTGGATTTGTCTGGTAGAATTGGGAACACGATAGAGGGTGGGAGGAAGCATTTGAGAACCAGAGAAAAGTTGCATATTTCATTGTTATGCACTGTACCTTAACTGGCTTAACTGGTAAACCCTTCCCCTATTCATGGGCTTTGGGTCCCCAGTCTGTACTCCCACTCATTTATAATAAAATCATTTATAATGATATATCTTTAGTTCTTTGATGCCTGACACTGGTTGCCTTCAACACAGGCTGGTGTGCATCTTCCATGTGGGCCTTGTTGCTTCTGACATTTTGTTGTTGCCGTCTTTTCATGATAGTGAATAGTACTACAGTGAACGTGGGTTTGCAAGTATCTAGTTGGGTCACAGCTCTTACTTCTCTATGGTTCATACTAAATAGAGGGATTATTGGGTCCTATGGAATTTCTCTTCCCAAGTTTTTGAGGATCACAACTTTTGAGGTTAACAGTTTTTTTTGGGGGGGGTAATCACTGCCCTCTGGTGGTCTTGGGAGCTACCCAGCCTTGCCACTGCTGGATTTGAACTGCCAAGCCAGTGGGCCGCAATTCTGCACTCAACCACTACACCACCGGGGCTCAGCCAAGGTTAACAGTTTTGAGGTTCACTGTTAGCAGTACTGTTTTAAGTTCCCACCAGCAGTGTCTGGAGGTTCAATCTCTCTGCAGTTTCTCTAGCATCTCTTGCTTTTTACTTTTTTGACATGTGCTATAAATGTTGAGGTGAGTGATATATCATCATTATTTTGATATACAGCTCTCCTATAGCTAAAGATTGCAAGCATTTCTTCATATGCTTGCTGGCTGTTGGAATGTCTACTTTGGTGAATGGCACGGAGCATCTTTTTATGTGCTTACTTTCCTCTTGCATGTTTTCAATACACTCACATCACATTTACCAATAAAGGCCAGGTTATGATATGAAAATTAGCATTATGTGAAAATGGGGGATGACTACATCAGATCACGAAATAAAGGATAAAACATCATTATACAATTTCCAAATCACATCATTACCTAACTTCCAAACCACTGAGAATGATGGCCTAATCAAGTTGGGGTGTAACTTGTACCTTATCATTTGTTACTGCCAGATAGACATCATTAATACACAAACTACATTATTTTTGCATGTAACATGCCCACTCATTATGTCCATAGCCCACACAGTAATCTAATACATGAATCTAGTACAGTAGTGTGGTTTGCAGAAACCATACAACTTGCAAATTATTTGCTATTTTTTGAAAGCACATTGCTTCCTCTTCCAGTGAAGAATATCTGTACAAAAACGTCTATTGAAATCTCTTGCCTAGTTTTTTTTTTTTTTTTTTTTTAAGAAACAGTTGTTTGGGTTACTTGCGTTATAATATTAGGATTTATTTATTTATTTATTTATTTATTTATTTATTTATTTTTAGGCATCACTGCCCTGGTGGTGGGAGTAGGAGGCCCAGCCTTTGCTCCTGTGAGCGGGAATTGAACCTCCATTCCAGTGGACCGCGGTCCTGCGCACAACCACTACACCACCGGGGCTCAGCCCATTAATATTAGGATTTTGATGCAGTTCTTTATACATTCTGGACACAAATCCTTCACTACATACAAGGGTAAGTGAAAAACAAATTGCTACAAAATCATGGAAATAGTTACTTAAAAGAATAGGAAAATAAAGTTATTTCTGCTCAACATGCCCTCCATCTGGTTATATACATGGACAAATGAAGTATTTCCATCTCTTATCTTCTCAGTGGGTTGAGAAGCCAGCTCTGTTCCATAAGCTGGCTCTTGCTTCTGCTGCTGCTCATCTGATGTTGTAACTCTCATCTGGATCTAGACGGTTCCTGTGTAGGAATCTCAGGTCCAAAGGGCATGCTCTAATCTTGGCTTTTGCTGCTAATAAGATTTCTCCTCCTTCTTCTTAGAGGGCTCAATTTATACATAGCAACATGGTACGCTCCAGAGCATCCTGTTTATAAATGCTCACACGAAAACCCTATCATTATTTCCCCCCCTCCCCCATCTTCTTACCAATGCCATACAAGGTACAGTCATTTGGTGGGTGTGTTAGGCAGGGTTGATTAAAGAAACAAATATAGAGACACTCATATATGGGTAAGAGAAAGTTCTATATCAATATTCTTCAGAAGGCTGTATACACTCTAAATCAGCAGCCAATATATAGTGCTGTGTCTCCAATAGCCAGGATTCTTGGGTCCAGGAACCAAGAGGTGGAAGCAGGCGTGGCACCACTCACTATTCCTCCTAGTGACTCACTTGTAGTATTTTTGCTTACTGTTCCAACAACTCTATGTGCTTCAGGCCTGGAGATCCTGGTCCCGAAGGAAGCAAGGAATGCTCCCACCTGGAAACACACAACAGATTCCACTGAACTGGCAGCTGAGAATGCCCTCTGGCCACGTTGGGTTTCTCATGCCTTTGAATCACTATTTCAGGAAGGGTGTCACTGTACTGAGTGATGTGATTGATCCTGATTACCAAGGAGTAATTGGACTGGTGCTACATAATGGAGGTAAAGAAGAATATGCCTGGAATCCAGGAGATCCCGTAGGCTCTCTCTTCATGCTACTATGCACTGTGATTAAGTAAATGGTAAATTAGAGGATGTCTAATGACCAAGACCCCTCAGGAACGAAGTTCTGTGTCACTCCACCAGGCAAAAAAAGCACAGCCAGATGAGGGGCTTGACAAGGGCAAAGGCAATTCAGAATGGGTAGTAGAAGAAGGTAGTTCTACCTATGTTATGACCATGTGAACAGTTGCAAAAGCAAGGTTTGTGATTGTCAGTTTATTTTCTGTGCTTATTGATTATCTTTTCCGTGTTCATATGTGATATATCAGATATGATTATACTCCGTGTGCTTTCATGTACTGTATGTTGAGGAAACTAGTTCATAAATTCCTCTTCAACTCACATTGTCATTTGCAAGGATGCCAAATACAGGAAGATGAAAGGCCCGTGGGTGAAAGCTCTTGAGGAATCAATGGCAATGAAAGTATCACCTTGTGGCTCTTCAACAGGAAGATTAAACAGAGAACGTGTGGCCCACCCCTTCTGATGGCAGAATCAAGAGAGTGTGTGTGTGAGAGAAAGTAAGAGAGAGAGAGAGAGAGAGAGAGAGAGAGAGAGAGAGCGAGAGAGAGAGTTTGAGTTCCCAGACTCCTCATGAGAAGACCACACCTGATTGACCGGTTAGACTTCATCCCTTCACTTTGGTTAAGTTGACATCAAATTGTGTAACTAGTGCAGTGGGAGTTGGCGGCTTTGGCTAGGTGAGCCACACTAAGTAATCGACCCCCCTAGAGCAGGTGTCAATTTTAATGAAGGCCATCGAGAACAGTTCCCAATAATATTCAGCTATCTGTTAAGCATCAAACAATTCTGAAGCAATTGACAAGGTACGGTAAGAAAAACCATAAAACACAGGGGGAAACTTGCCTTCTATTTGACTACATGGGCCACAAATTAGATAAGCACAGAAAAGTTTCTTTTTAATGTAAAAGCTTCAATGCCAAAGGGATTTTCTTTGGGAACACATTACTATTCATCAATTCTAATGTCTAATGATTAATTGCTATAGTCATTCAAAGAACGGAGGCAATCAGCAAGCTTTAATGAAGGAAATGGAATCTAAACTCAGACAGGTAATACTTCAAGGATATTTTGAGGACAGGTAAATTTCAATAGACAAAGAAGAGTGATGAGTTCTGAAATAGGATCAAGGAAGCAGCTGCATTTTTTTTTAAATCCGAAGTTTTCTTAATTTTTATATGGTTTATCTCCTGCCATTTCTCCTGTAGTGTCTTACTTTCTTTCCTTTCGACCAGATCACCCAACTTGTTGGTACTCCCCATCATATCCAATATTTACTGCAACATTTTACTGCATTAAAAAAATTGTTGTTCTGTCCCTAATTTGCTCTGTGACCCTGAGCAAGTAAGTTCAGCTTTCTCAGTCTTAGTTTCCTTTAGTTGTAAAAAAAGAGATTCCTGTTCCACAAGGTTGATGGATACATTAAATAGCATGATTTATTAAAATAACTGCTGTTGTCAGTGGTTTTCAAGTTAGCTCATGGGGATCAACATGTTGCCAGTTCCATACCATCTTTATGATCATAGATATGCTCAAGTTCATTGTTGCAGCTATGATGCCTTCCAACTTCTAATACTATATGAAGTAATAATCTATTGTAACCCATAGAGATTTCACTGGCTACTTTTTGGAAGTAGATCATCAGGCCTTTTCTCCCTAGTCTGTCTTTGTCTGGAAGTGGCTGATTCTGTTGATATTTGTAATATTGCTGACATAGTACCCACTATCCTAGTAACATGCAAGCCATCACAACACTGGCAAACAAACTGGCAGATGCGTGGTGGATAGAATAAATAGTATAAGATAAAGTATATGTAAGGGCTGAGCAAATGCTACACATTAAGAAAAACTTAAACACACATGTCAGAGAAGAAAAACTCAAATATACCTACTAATAGAGATGGACAGACAAGTACTAAGAGTGTACCCCATTAAAGATGAAAATTGTAAGACAGAAAATTAAGGCACTCCAGTATGTTACTGTATTTTTTTCCCTCTGAGATAGCAAAAGTTTGGAAATAGGAAGCAAGAGAGGTTAGTTTGGGGGAAAGGGTTGGGTATCACCTTGACCTCTCCAAGAGTTCTCTGTCAAAGGAGAAGGCACTCACATTGGAAAGGTTGCCAATACTCTCTTTCATTGGAAACATGATACCTTTAATGTTCTGATCATCAGTGTTCTCCTTTTTTTCCTCCTTCAGTTTAATATACATCAACTAAAATGTGAAAGCTAGACTAAATTTATAAGGCTGAATCATTTTTTATATCTCATGTCAACCATCTAACGTTTATCACAAACAAGTAAAATATTACAAATTAAATTCACGACCCCTCTCCGTTACCCACCTTTCTTGATGGCTAGGTATTTTTTTTAAAAACATTCTTTTTCTTGAGGACTCATACAGCTCTTATCACAATCTATATAGGCACTCATGTGTCAAGCCCATTTGTACACTTGTTGCCATCATCATTTTCAAAACATTTTCTTCCTACTTGAGTCCTTGGTATCAACCCCGCATTTTTTTCCCTCCCTCCCACACCCTCATGTGGGATACAGAAGTTTTTCTCTCAAGTTGCCCCCCCCCCAAATATATGCCAAACTTAGCTACTTGCTATAAACTTGGAGGTCAATGAAAGAGATCAGAGATTACACTTCCTAAGGGTTTTCAGTCAGACGTTGTAGCCTGTACCACCCTAAGTAGACCCACTTCCTTCTGGTAAGGATGGCAGTAGATTGTTTCCCTGAAGGAGAACCCAGGGAGATCAAGTCCACTCAAGGGTGAGCAAGGTTAGGCTACTATATTGAATCTAGGGTCAGCCTATCTTGTCAAGTGCATACCTCTAGTCCCTCCCCTTCCTATTATGTGTATACCACTAGCTCATTCCCTTCCTGTCATGCTTATCCCTATTTCACACCCCCTTCTGTGATGTGTGTGGTTACCTGTAATTATGCCCCTAAGTATATATGAGCCTCAGGCAGAAATAAAGAGACTCCCTCTGCCCCCTCTCTCTCTGCGCTGTGTGTGGACCTGGCTGGTGAGATCATGACCATCTAGGATGTGAGCATGGTACCATGAAATGTGTCTGACTCTTTCGTTTTACTCTCATTCCTATACTGTAGGACTGTACTGTAATCTCTGTATATCATGACCATACAATTATGCCTAGTAGAGCTGTGATATAGTTGTGAGGTACTGGATTTCCCCCACACCTTCCCTTCTTCATGAAACCTTGACAAACTATAAATTATGATTTTAAAATTTCTTACACTGACTTATGTCTCCCTTTATCCACTTTTCTGTTGTTTGTGTCCTTGGGAGGGGGTTATATGTAGATCATTGTGATCAGTTCTCCCTTTCTCCCCACTCCTGGTATGGCTACTCTCATTATTGGACCTGAGGAGTTTATCTGTCCTGGATTCCCTGTGTTTGGAGCTCTTAGCTGTACTAGTGTACATGCTCTAGTCTGGTTGGATTTGTAAGTGTGGTAGTTACATAATATGTTGTCAATTTGAGAGGATTATGAGTGAATCTGGCCTGTCAATCAAGATACAACCAATGAGGTCTTTGTGAAGGCATGGCCTTCTCCTGAGAATTATGGGAAACCCTGATCTTTCCTCCTTGGAGGCAGAAGACACTGCTCACTCTCTCTCTCTGCTCACTCTCTTAGAGATGCTCTACTGACTAGACACATGCCATTACGCTGATAGACCCTGTGACCTGGGAACTGGAGAAGCCATGTGGAGGCTCCTGCCAGCACTGAGATACTTACAACACCACTGGACCCAAAGACTTTCTACCCACTGACCTGCGGTCATCCTGCATCCAATGTCTTTGCTTGAGTTTTGTGAGCCTGAAGAGTACTTTATAGATTGGTATCAGATATATGGGTTAATATTGGGCTTATGGGTTTGAACTGGGCTGAATTGAGATGCTTTCTTAGTGTACAATTACTCTCGATGTAAAGCTCTCTCTTATACACATATGAGCGTGTCCAGGAATTTGTTTCTCTAGTCTAGCTGGACGAGCACAGTAAGGTATGATTGTGGTCATGGCGGCCGGGGGTGGGGTGGGGAGAGAATTAAAGAACTAGAAGAGAGTTGTGTGTTTCATTGGTGCTATATAATGCTCTCACTAGTTCATCTCTTCATTGTGACCTCTCTGTAAGGGGATGCTCAATAGTCGACAGATGGCCATTGGGTCTTCACTGAGTACTCTCCCATCATTCACATTGGTAGGAGATGAGTAGCTTTTACTGCAAATCTACAAGCAATGTTTTTTTTTTTTTGAGTTAAAAACAATCAGAGGGTTTTGTCTATTTTGCAAAATGGAAAAAAATTACATTAATAGCAATGAGTATGAGGAAAAGAAAATGTTATAAAATTGATTCTGGTAGTAATTGTATAACTCATCTCGATATGATTAAACTATTGAACTGTATTATGTGTGGACAAAATTCCCAACAAAATGGTTTTTAAAGTAATCATAATCAAGGGTTCACTTACTGAATATTAAGTTTTAGATTTGTAAACAGAGTTAAAAATAAAATAAATGAAACTATCGACAGTCCAATTGTCTTAAGAAACCGATCACAATGCTTAGAAGACGGATCAAAGAATAAAATCATTTTTAGTTTATGGCTGACTTTTACTCTCTAGATTTAATCAATTAAATTTAATACCCACTTTTGTCAAACTCTATGTGAAAATTTTGCTGCTAGCCAGAGGTGTTTATGAATGAAAAGTAGCTAACACATACATTTTAGGGATGAAAACCCTAAGAGTGTAAGGAATTCTCTGTTTGGATCTGGTAAAGACAGACAGTGCAGTGTAGAAAATGTTTAGTAAGTAGCAGACATTTAAATTGTTTAGAGGCACATAAACATCCTCCTTTCAGAAGGAAAAAAAAGTCAGTTAATATGTTTTCCAACTATCATATACATGTAACTTTCCTTATTGTTTTTACTTTTTTTTGAAGTAAAAAAAGTTAAAAAACACAAATTAAGGGATTTTTTTTAACTTAATACATTCTTCCATAGCAAATGCTCAGTGAACAATTTATGGCCTTAGCCTAAGAGAGTAGGGTATAATCTCTTGTGGGCTGGTAAATCTAAAAAATGGAAAATAATAATCTAATCAAACCACCTCTCTGTAAGTATCTTAACCATCCTCTTAATACTTAAATTCAGCCCCCTTTCTCAGAGACCCAATTTTTGTGATATTTTTGACCCAAAACCATAAAACACATGCTTGTCCCCTATAGAACAAAGCATCTCTTTGTTTGTCCTTTGTGAAACTTTTCTAGATTGAAGTAAAAATAGTCATTCAAATAGGACTGGGGTGGGTGGGGTGCGGAGAACTTCATTAAGATCTAGTGTCCTTATTCTGGCAGTATAAGCCAAAAGGCCTCTGTCGATTTTACTTCTCTATAGAGGATCACAGTAAGCATCCTAACTCTGCAATTGATTTAATCTGTCAGCTCCATGGGTTTCCTGGAGAAAGACAGGAGCTTGGATAGTCATTAAGAACAGTAACATGCTCACAAATGCTATGGGTCAAGAAGTGTTTATATTGGGTTTAAAGCATCCAGATGACTGTTCATTCCAGAGAACTCCGATCTTGCCTTAAGGAGTATATCTCAGAAGAAAAACTTTGACAAAAATCAGTTTCTTTGGCTCTCCTGTAGATGATGACTTAGCTTTCTGGAACTTTACATAAAAAGGGAGATAAAATGAGAAGGTTTTTCCATACTTTTCTGAGTTTATAGGACATGATTCAGAATTGACCCAGTCCAGCTTCATCATCAGTGGCCGTTTCTGTCCTGTTGTTTCAGACGCATGGCAACCCATGTGCTTCAGTAGAACTGAATTCCATAGGGATTTTCTGGCTGATTTTTCAGAACTAGATCACGAGGCCTTGCTTTATGGGTGCCTAAGTGGACTTTAATCCCCAACATTTAACAAAAATGTTTACTCCACTCAGGGATTCCCTAAGGCCCAGTGACAGCTCTGAAAAACACACAGTACAGAAACAACAGAGTGACTATTTTTAGACTTATTACTACATTCTATTTCAATGGATTATAACCACTATCTTCTTAGGCTTGGGGTGCAAACTATTCACTGAAATTTTCATCATGAGAAAAAAAGAGACTGAGCCGCACTCCCCCCCCCCCAGCCAGTACAAATATAAGAAAAGTGCAAATAATGAGGAAAATTACACGTAGATACTGCATATACTCAAGTATAAGCTGACCCGAATATCATCGGAGGCACCTAATTTTACACAAAAGCTGCATTAAAAATGTGTTGAAAAACATGGCATATACACGAACATAGACAGTATAGGATACTTGTTGAACAATTGAGAAGAAGAGATTTAACTTTAGGGAAGCTTGATGTTGCATCATCTCATGTTTTTAGGTGACATCCCGTCAATTTTGATTAGAGTGACACTACATACAAAGAATTGATACACTGTGTCAATCCATCTTGTTGAGGGCATTTTTCATTTCCTCTGCCCCTCTGTGTTACTGAGTATGAGGCCTTTCTTCAGGGACTGGTCTCTCTGGACAACATGACCAAAGCACATGAGACCAAATTCACCCAATCTTACTTCTAAGGAGCAATCTGGCTGACCTTCTTCCAAGATAGGCCCGTTTGTCCTTTTGGTCGTTCACGGTACCTTTAATATTCTTTGCTAACACCATAATTCAAATGTATCAATTTTTCAGTTTTCCTTATTCTATGTCTAATTTAGCTCTTGTGGATTCGTTTTAAATTGTTTTAATTTTCTCCAGCTTCCACTTGAACTTGCATATGAGCAATTTGTTCCTTAGTCAGTCTGGTTTTAGCTGCTGTATTGAATTTCTCCATTGTGTCACAGAAATAGTCAACTTGATTTCTGTGTATTCCATGTGCAGGGTTCCATGCGTAGTATGCTCTTTTATGTTGCTGAAAAAAGGTATTTATGATTTTGAGATCTTTGACCTTGGAAAATTCTATCATATGATCTCCAGTTTTGTTTCTATCACCTAGACCAGTGCTTCTCAACCTTCCTAATGCTGCAACCCTTCAATACAGTTCCTCATGTTATAGTGACCCCTAAACCATAAAATTATTTTTGTTGCTACTTCATAACTGTAATTTTGCTACTATTATGAATTAGATGATCCCTGTGAAAGAGTCATTCGACCTCCAAAGGGGTCATGACTCACAAGTTCAGAATCATGGATCTATACCATATTTTGAAACTTTGCTCTTCCTTTCTCATTGTTTCCAACGTTTACATCTCAATCACTAATAATTATCAATGCATCTTGGTATGTATTTTGTCAGTTTCAGTGAAGACATTGGTAGAATTCCTCCAGTTATGTCGTGCTAGCTTTAGTGTTGATGTATAAATTTGAATAGTCATATTGACTTCATTTCCGTGTATGCAGAATTTATCCTATCATTGACAGCACTGTGCTACAAGATAGCTCTTTTAAAAAATGTATAATAGTTTTCTTGATATGTCTTACACAATTCACATACAATTATGTTGTTCAATCCCATTGAATGGAGTTATACAATCATCAATGCTAATGGCTCCCCATTCTCCCTCTCCTCCACCCCTCTCTTCCTCTACCCTCAGGGAATTATGAGTCCTATTACTGTTTCTGCAGGGGTATCTATCTTGGTTTTCATGCTCTGATCAATCTTAAATATACAAATGCACATTCACAAATCTAACATGATTAATGGGGTAAAACAAATAACAGCCCTAATAGTAAGAGGAGGAAATAATAAAAAAACAGCCTATAATTATGCTTCATCTGTGCCATACCAAGCCCTGGATTTATCATCCTTTCCATGTGACGCTTCTGATAGGGACTCTCCCATGACCTTATAGGTGAGTTTTGGGAATCTATTGTATCTATGTCCCTTCACATTGAGCTGGTTGCATGTTTTTGAATGTTGAATGTCTTCCTGTTGATATTTTGTATCACACAGGTTGGTGTGTTTCTTCCATGTGGGCTTTGTTGCCTCCCAGCTAGATGGGTACTTGTTTAAATATAAGTCTTTAAGACCCCAGATGCTATATCTTTTGATAGCCAAGCACCATCAACTTTCTTCACATTTGTGTATGTATCCAATTTGTCTTGGTGATTGTCAGAAAGGTGAGTATCATACAATAGGACATTATTAGAACAAACTGTTCTTGTGCTGAGGAAGGATTTACATAGAAGCACAAAGTTCATCAGCTTCCTTGGTACACACACTACACACATTTATATATACATATTCCCCCTCCTACCCGATTGTTTATCTGTCATCTCCATTTCAGTAATTCCTCTCAGATACATTTCAGTTGTTTAAATACACTAAGAAGAGCTACCCATTCCACACTGTCAATTTTAGAACATCTAATATTCTCTTGTTCCCATCATTGTTGGCTTCTCACTGTCCCTCCTCCTCAGTCCCCTTCCCTGCCCCCAGGAACCATCATTCCAGTTACTGTCTCCATAAGGTTGCTGATCCTGAATTACATTGTAAGATAAATACCAAAAAACCCTATAAGTAGTCACAAATCTCACAAGAATAAAGACATAGAACAGATAAATAGCTCTTTGTTTCAAAAAAAGAAAAGGATATGTTAAAAACAATCATTCCAGTCCCCATTTCTTTCAGGGTTATCTATCTCTGTTCCTTCTTACCTAACCCTCATGCATCTTTCTAGTCTTCAGTAATCATGTCCAAAAGGCAAACATCCTCCAACTCCACATTGCTATTTCTGGCCATCAGGAATAGAGCAGTCTTGTGGCTCCTTCCCTCCCCAACCCCCTCAGGTACTCCTTTAGTCTTTTTTATTTTAATAATAATTTTATTGGGGGCTCTGACAGTTCTTATAACAATCCATACATTAATTGTGTCAAGCACATTTGCCTTCATTATTTTCTAAACATTTACTTTTTATTGAGCTCTTGGTATCAGCAACTACTTTTTCCTCCCCCCTCTCTGCCCCTCCCACACTCGAGACCCCTTGATAAAATATAAATTATTGTTCATTTCATATCTTACATCGATCACTGTCTCCTGTCCCCCGTGTTTTCTTCCCCCTTCCTCTCCCACATTCCACCTACCCTTCTAGGATGCTACTCTCATTTCTGTTTTATCTGACTTGAATTCCATGTGTGCTGACATTATGTCTGTACATGAGCACATGCTCCAGCCTAGCCCACAGTGAAAGGCAAGATTGGGGTCATGATTGGGAGGTGAGGAACCAGACAAATATCGTGTGTTTCTATGGTGCTCTACTTCACCCTGGTTGAGTCATCCCTTTCCTGTGACCTTTCTGTGAGGGGATGTCCCATTGTCTACAGATGGGTTTGGGATCTCTGCTCCAACACCTCTCCCCCTCTTCTCAGCAATATGTATTTTGTTTGTTTGTAGTCTTCTGATGCCTGTTACCTGATCCTGTTGACACCTCGTGATCACATTGCCTAGTGTGCTTTTTCTGTGTCAACTTGTTGCTTTTCTGCTAGATGGTGCTTTCCTTTAGTCTTTCATTGTGGCCCACTGGTGATTAGTCCACCTCCAGTTTAGAGGGATGCCAAGTACTGTCCCTGAGAAGTCTTTGTTCAGGATTCTTTGGGGAATTCATGGTTTCCCAGACATCACCAAACTGCTGCACTCCCACCTTGACTTGGCCTCAGGTGGGCAGGGCAGGCTGGCTTCTCTCCCTGACCCATCATCAAGGGACAGGAAATCACATCTCAAGCCTAGCTTGGACCAACAGTCATCTCTGGGAGTGGCGCTACTTCACACAATAACACTGCCCTCGGTGAATTGGCACCCCAGAATGAAGTCTGCTCTTGCTCTCCCTTTCCTGTGCATATATAAGCAAGACCTTCCCCTTAGGTGGGTTAGTGCTCTGACTTGCCATTGCCATCATTTTCTACCCAACTCCCAAATCCCTGTAGGCCTTAAAGATATATGGGGGTGGGAGGGGGCAGGTGGGGAGATATCTTTTAACATAAGTGCTATCTGAGTCTGGTGTTGTGACATTGGCACTGGTCTGTCCCTTGCCAGGCTATCTGGTCTTCAACCCAGGGAGTGTGTGTTGTGTGTATTTTCCCTTGTATCCATTCTGTTGTTTGAACTTAACTCAGTGGACTCATGGTGTACTTGAAAGTTTGTGTTTGTCTAATTTCACTCAGCATAATAGCTTTCAAATATTTTCATGAGATGAAGTGCTTCATAGTTTCATTGCTTTTTTTTTGGGGGGGGGGGGATGGATGCATAGTATTTCATTGTGTGTATGTACCAGAGTTTCTTTATCTATTTGTCTATTGGTGGAAGTTTAGGCTGTTTCCTTTTTTTTTGTACATGTGAACTGCACAGCAACAATTATTGGAGAGCCATTGCCTGGTCATGGTCTGTTTCTTATTTCTTCTGAGTGTATGCCCAGGAATGGAATTTCTGAGTCATATGGCAGCTCAATTTCCATCTGTTTTAGGCAATGCCAAATCACTTTCCACAGTGACTGTATGTATCTATAAGACCACCAGCAGTGACTAAGAATTCTTATTTGCCAACACCCCTCGTCTGACTCTCATCCAGCATTTGTTGCTTTCTGTCTTTTTGAATTAGCCTATTTTTGTGGGTATATATTGGTCAACATATAAAATCTTATAGTTGTTTTGATTTGCCTTTCCCTAGGGTTAATGATCTAGAACATTTTCTCATACGTTTATCGGCCATTTGGATTTCCTTTTTATGAACTTTCTGTTCAACTCTTTGCCCACATCCTCAATGGGCTACTCATTTTTTTCTTGCTGTAAACTTGCAAGGTTCTTTATATTTTAGTAATATAACACTTTGTTATGTCATTACTATCTTTTCATAGTCTGTGGGCTCTCTTATTACTCCCCTGATGAAGTCTTTCGATGTACACTAGTGTTTTATTTTCAGTAAACCCCACTCATCTATTTTTTTTTGTGGGCATCACTGCCTCTGGTGGTTGTGGGTGCTACCCAGCTGCCGCTGGATTTGAACTGCCAAGCCCGCAGACTTGCAGTTCTGCACTCAACCACTTACACCACTAGGGCTCAGCTCCTCACTCATCTATTTTGTCTTCCTTTGGGTGTGCATTTATCCTTATTTCTGATAGTCCATGCATCCCCCGCACTAAGGTTCTTGGTTTGTTTCAATTTTCTCATTGGTGATTCTGACGGTTTGTAATTTTATTCCAGGTCTGTGATTCACATTGAATTTGTTCTGTGCATGGAGAGAGGTATGGGTCCTTTGTAATTTTTCTGCATGCTGATAGCTGTTTTTTCAGCACTGTTTTTTGAAAAGAGCATCTGCCTCCCATTTGTTATCCTTTTGGCCTTTGTCAAAGATCAGTTATCTATATGCTGCTGTTTCTATTTCTGGATTTTCTGTTCTTATCCACTGATCGAGTATCTATCATTATACCAGTACTATGTTGTGTGGCAACTGTGACTATATAGCAGGTTTTAAAGTCAGGTAGGGCAAGTGCCCATCCACTTTGTTCCTCCTGAGGAGTTTTTGCCAGTTCTGGGCTTCTTCCCATTCCATATGAAGTTGGTAGTCAGTTTTTCCATTTCTGTGAAAAATGGTGCTAGAATTTGTACTGTAATTGCTTTGAATTTATAGTGTCTTAGAATTGTCATCTTTACAATATTGAGTCTTCCAGTTCATAAGCAGAGAATATTCTTCCATTTGTGTAGGTCCCTTTTGGTTTCTTATAACAATGTTCTATTTTTTCCTCATAAAGTTATTTTTCTTTTTCTTTTTTTTTTTGCTGTTAGAAATATGCTTAGGCATTTCTTCAATTTATGCTCGGCTATTATGAAAGACTGCCTCCTTAATCTGTTAGTCTGTAATCCCATCAGTGGTATGTAGTAATCAAATTGACTTATGTTTGTTGCTCTTATATCCTGCCATTCTAACATATATCTCTATCATATCCAGCAATCCTATTGTGGATCCTTTGCGGTTCTCAATATATAAAACCATATCATCTGCAAATAGGGATAATTTCATTTTTTCATTGCCCAGTCATATACCTTTCATATTCTTCTGTTGCCTTATATTATTGGCTAGGACCTCCAGGATGATGCTGAATAGGAATGGGGACAAGGTCATCCTCATTGGCTTCCATTTTTCAGTGAGAATATTGTTTATCTTTTTTACATTGATAGCAACATCTTTTATTTTATAATAAGTTCATGGGAAAAGTGTGTCAAAAAATGAAGCAACCAGATGCATTGAATTTTGTTGTCTTTTAAGCATTCGGCTCACTGTTTAAAATGAAGGATTTAAAAACAAAGACCAAGCAGGGAGAGGCCTCTTTTTCTATCTTATGAGTATAGATGTGGAGTTGAGATGGTCCTTAAGAGTATTTGAAATGTCAAGCATTCAAGAGTCATAAGACAAAGCACTCCTGTGAAAGCTGGGTTTTCATATATAACTTTTATTATATTGAGGTAATTTCCTTGCAATCCCACCTTCTTGAGTGCCTTAATTATGAATGAATGTTGAATATTGTCAAATGAATTTTTTTTGCATTTATTGATATTATCATATGCTTATTGTACTTTTTCTTGTTGATGGAATGACTGATGCTCATGGATTTTTGGATGGTGAACCCTCCCTGGGTTCCAGGTATGAATCCCACTTTGTCATGATGACTTTTTTGGATACACTTTTATATTCTTAATTTTTTTGGGGGGAGCATCACTGCCCTCTGGTGGGAGTGGGAGGCCCAGCCTTGCTCCTGGAGAGCTGCTGCTGGATTTGAACCGCCAAGCCCATGGGCCGCAGTCCCGCACTCAACCACTATGCCACCGGGGCTCAGCCTCACTTTTTTATTCTTTTGGCCAGAATTTTGTTGAGGATTTTTGAATCTATGTTTATTAGAGATACTGGTCTGTAGTTCTCAAATCTTGTAGGATTCTTGCCCAGATTTGGTATCAATGTTATACTAGCTTTTTAAAAATATGTTTGGTGAAGGGAGACAGCAGATAGCGTAAAAAACAATATAAAATAATTTATAAATTATACAGGTTTCATGAGGGTGGGCGGGTTGGAGAAGGAGGAACAAAAAAGGGGAGCTGATACCCAGGACTCAAGTAGAAAGAAAATGTTTTGGAAATGATAACGGCAACATATTACAAAGGTGCTTGATACAAATAATGTATAGATTATTATAAGAACTGTAAATGCCTCCAATAAAATGATTAAAACAAAAAAGAGGTGTTTCATAGTTTACTGTCCTTTTCTATGTTCTGAAGAGTTCGTGTAGAATTTGTGTCAGCTCTTCTCTGAATGTTTGGTAGAATTCTTCTGTGACACCTTCTGGACCTGGACTTATAAAATTGGGAGTTCCTTGAAAATCTTATCTATTTTTTCTTTTGCTATAGGTCTATTCAAGTTCTTTATGTCCATAGGAGAGAATTTTGGGAGGGATTGTTTTTCCAAGTATTTGCCCATGCCCTCCAACTTGTCAAATTTGTTTGAGGATAGTCCTTCATGATATTGTGTAATTAATCTTCTAATTTCATTGGAATCCAGTGCAATTATCCCTGTTTAATTCTACATCCTGGATGCTGATGTCTGTTTCTTCCTACCATTTGGTACATTTGCTATCAGATTGTCAATTCTGTTATTCTTTCTGAAGAACCGTCTTTTTAGTGAGTTGATATTTTCCATCCCCCCCCCCACTACTCATTTTTCTCTGTGTAAATTTTAATAATTTCTTTTATTTTTCTATTAGGATTATTTTGCTGACTCTGTTCTAACTACTGAAGGTTTTGTGATGAAAGGTTTTGACCAAAAATCTCTCTTCCTTCTTCATAGGTCCATTTACTGCTGTTGAAGGTTCTCTGCCTTTGCATAGGTTTTGGTATGTTATATTTTCATTTTCATTAGTTTCTAGAAACTTCCTAATTTCATCCCTAATTTGATCTAATACACAATCCTTTTTGAGATGTACATTGTTTAACCTTAATTCATTTTCCTAAGCTATTTATTGTTTATTTTGTTGATTTCAAGCTTTATGGTGTAGCGGTCAGAGAAGGAAGTCTGTATGATCCTTATATGTTTGAATTTCCTCAAATTTGACTAGTGTCTCAGCACGTGATCTATTTTTGAGTTTGTCATGTGAGCAAATAGAAAAATGTGTATTTTTTTGGCACTTGGGTGGAAAGCTCTGAGTATACCTATCAAGTTCAGTTGTCTAATTATAGAGTTTAGTTCTGTCACCTCTTGCTGAGCGTTTCCCCACTTTGATGTCTTCCTTGGAGAGTGATGCATTGACATTCCCTGCTATGATCTTTGATTCTGTGATTTCTATTTTCATCTTTGAAAGACTTGCTTGATGAATTTTGCAGGTCTCTTGTTGGGTATATATATATATATATATATATATATGTCATGGGCTCTTGATCTAGTGATCCTGTATGCATTATGTAATGCCCATGTTTATCTCTTATTATGTGCTGCACCTTTAGATTGATTTTGTCAGAGATTAGAGCTGTAGCTCCTCCTTTCATGAGATTGTCATTTGCTTGATATATTTTCCACCATCCTTTGACCCTCAACCTGCTTTTGTCTGTGAGCTTGAGATGTGTCTTTTGTAGACAGAAAATTCATGCATTTTGTTCCTTAATTCATTCTGCTACTCCTTGTCTTTGAATGGGTGCATTCAGACCATTAACATTCAAAGTAATTATATACATTTGTGAATGATTCACTGTCATTTCCTACTTTTTGTGATATATATTTTCTTACCACTTTCCTTAATTCGGTGCTATGTATATGTGGGAAGTTCATTATTGTCATGCTTTCTCTGTTGGGTCAAAAAAATCTTGTGTGCTGCTTCAGTGCAATGCCTCCTGGATGATATTTCACTCTTCAGTCATCTCACGTTTGTGTTCTGTGAATGCTGGTCTTTTATCCAAAGTGAGTTTGAAAGTAATTGCTGTAGTGCTGTTTGTTTGCTTGTTTTTTAATGTGTTCTTTGAATTTTTCCTTATCTGAGAAAGCTTCTATGTCACCTTCCATTTTGATGAAGAGTTTGGTGGGATGGAGGATACTCTGACTGTGGTTATACAATTTCAGCTTTCAGAAGATGCTAGATCATTTTTTTTCTCTCCTTCATGTCTTTTGCTGATAACTCTGAGTGTATTCTTATCTGATTATCCTTATAGATACTGTACGCTTTTCTGCAGCTGCTGTTAAGATTTTCTTTTTCCTTAAACTTGGCTCGTTTGACTACTATGTGCCTTCGTGTGTACTTCTTGGGATTCAATCTAATTGATCTTTCTGCTTCCAGGATGATTGTCAAATCCTACTTAATTGTGTTTGGGAAAATTTCTTCCAGGAATTCCCTTGCTATTTTAGCCATTGATTTCTTTATTACATCTTGATCTAGTATCCCAATTATTTAGATATTTTTTCTCTTAGTAGGGTCACTTAGTCTTAGTTTTTCTTTAATTGTCTTGCTTGCGTGCCTTTCACATTTGATGTATTCTGTTTGGATATCTTTGATGTCATTGATTTGCTTCCCTGTAGGTGAGGTTTTTATTATTTTCTTTGTTTCTGCTTTTCCATCCCTTAATGCTAGCATATTCATTTGTAGGTGGATTACATCCTTTCTGCTTTTTAAATCTTTCTCTGCCCCCCCCTTTATTTATTACTTCATATCCTGTATGACTCTAAGCAGCATTCTGAAGATTTCTTTCTGTGCTTGCTTGATGTCTGTTTCTTCTATGTATGTTGTAAGCTTTGGGTCACTTTCAGACATTGGGATTTATTTCTTGCTTTCTTGTAGTGGCTGCTGATGTGGACGTCTGTCTGTGTGGCATTTTGGTGTAGCTGGCGGTGGTACATTATATGCAGGGGACAGGGATGGATGGATTCATTGATGGCTTAAGAGGTACTGCAGAGTGGGTTGGGGTGTTCAAGGCTGTAAGCAGTGAATGTAATGGGTGTGCCATGTGTGCCAGGTGGGGGGTTACTGGTTGCAGTGATTGTGTGGTTGACTCAGTCTGAGCTAGCTGGGGCCTGCCTGCCACTGGTCTCTTAGGTTTCCCAGGCAGATGGGCAGGACAGGCCATCACCATGAGCCTCAGGGCAGCACAAGTGATATGGGCATGGTGGGCTGGGCTGGTTTGACCCCTGGACTGCTCAGACTCTCCAGGCAACTTTGGCTGGGCGAAGCATGCTGGTCACAGGCTGTGTGAATGGAACAGGTGACTCAGACTGAGCCTGCCTAATCTTTCAGCCATGCAGGCTCTGCAGGAAGGCAGGCTGCAGAGTACACCACAGCCACAGTTTACAGGTAGCATGATCAGAGCTGGCAGTTCGGACTGAGATGCCTAGATTTGCATGCCGCTATGTCTCTTCAGGTGGCACTTGTGGTAGCTAAAGGGCACTGCAGCTATGGATCACCAGTGGCACAAATAGCAGAGGCAGCATAGGCTGGGGTGGCTGGTTATATCAGGCAGCAAATTACAGCAGTTTGGTGGCATGCGAGACAGGGCAGACTAGAGTCATGGGAAAAGTTGGCCCCACACTGAAAAAGATCCCTGTTCTTCTGCAAGGCTTTATTGTACATCTTGGAACATCCTCTCCACCATCTCCACTCCACCCTCCCCACCCACCTCAGACTCTCAATTCTCAAACTGAGCAATCACATGTGGAACTCCCAATGCCTTGAACCATACCTCAGGGCCATCTTCCGAGAAGTCAAGATAGATCTTGAAATGCCCCTTTTGATGATGAATGGAATGCAATTCATCTTGAGTCTGTCACTCGTGCAAGAGTAAACCATCTGATTTTTTATGTTTGACAATGAAGTTCTCTTCTTTGGAGGAAACAGCTGCTAAAGCCCTTAAAAATAGCTTCAAAACAGTGTCAGATGTAAATGCTTAATAAACGGCAGCTGGGCATTGTCACAAGTAATGTCAGAGGATGGGCTTGGCAGTAGAAATGAAGTTGGAGATCCCATGATAGAATTCTGCAAAATCAAAATGATAATTATAACAATCAACTCGTAGCCAATAATTTTTTTCAACAGTAAAAAATCTGTCTGTGCACTTGGACTTTTTCAGATAGGATACATAGTAATTAAATTGCATCTGTGGGAAGAGGTACTAGCAAAAGCTCAATATTAGCAGCTAAAACCAGGCCAGAAGCTAAACCGATGGCCAGAGCATGACTTGTTCATATGTAAGTTCAGGTTGAAGCTGTAGGAACTTAAAACAAGTCCAAGAGAGCTAAAATACTACTTTGAGTCTACCCATCTAAATTTTGAGAACATTTCAAGAATAGATTTTCTGCATTGAATGCTAATGACAGAAGACCTGATGAAGGACATCAAGAAAACCATTCATGAAGAAAGCAAGAAATCATTAGAAGGACTAGAGAGAAGGGAAATATCCAAGTATATTTCAGAAGAGACTCTGAAATTTGCTTTTATTGGTTGTGCAGCTAAGACAAATGGCAGAAATGGTGAATTCAAAGAACTGAACAGAAAATTTCAAAAGACATTTTGAGAAGACAAAGTCAAATATTATAATGAAATGGGCAAATACCTAGTGCTAGAAAATAAAAACAAAAACTCTGAGTATATCTTACACAGAAAGAACTAAATAAAAATTTCAAGCCTTGAATTGCAATATTGAAAGATTGTATAAGCAAAATATTGAATGATGCAGAAAACATCAAAAGAATACACACAATCACTGTACCAAAAAGAACTAGTGGTCATGTCACCATTTCAGGAGGTAGCTAATGAGCAAGAACCAAAGGTACTGAAGAAAGAGATCCAAACTGCACTGTAAACATTAGCTGAAAAGAAGTCTCCAGGAATTGGTGGCATGCCTGTTGAAATGTTTCAGCAAGCTGATGAAGCACTGGGAATGCCTATTCATCTACGCCAAGAAATTTGGAAAATAGCTAGTTGGTCAACTGATTGGACACGAGCCATGTTTGTACCAGTTCCAAAGAAAGATGACCCAACAAAATGCTCCAATTACAGAACAATATAATTTATGTCACATGCAAGTAGAATCTTGCTGATGATCATCCAACAATAGTTGCAGCAGTACATTGACATGAAGCTGTCAGAAGTTCAAGCCAGATGGATCTTGGCTCAGAGTAGAGCCTAACAGAAAGATATTTGCTTGTGCTTCATTAACTATGTCAAGGCACTCAACTGTGTTGATCATAACAGACTATGGATAACCTGAAAAGAATATGAATTCCAGAACCCTTCATTGAGCTCATTTGAAACTTGTACATTGATCAAAAGGTAGGTGCGAGAACAGAACAAGGGGATATTGCATGGTTTAAAAATCAAGAAAGATGTGTGATAGGATTGCATCCTTTCACTAAGCTTACTCCATCAGTATACTGAGCAAATATTCAGAAAAGCTGGATTATATGAAGAAGAATGTGGCAACACATTGGAGGAAGGTTTATTAAGAACCCAAGATATGCAAATGACACAATCTTGCATGCTTAAAGGGAGGAGAATTTTATGTGCTCGCTGAGGAATATCAAGGATAGCAGCCTTCAGTATGGATTATGACTTAATGTCAAAAAGAGCGGAGTCTTTACAACTGTACCACTACTGACATCCTCATAAATGGAGAAAAGATTGAAGTTGTCAAGGATTTATCCCAGCTTAGATCCACACCCAG
This sequence comes from Nesogale talazaci, assembly GCA_004026705.1. NCBI lineage: Eukaryota > Metazoa > Chordata > Mammalia > Afrosoricida > Tenrecidae > Nesogale > Nesogale talazaci. The sequence continues at coordinate 12,311 of PVJH01008555.1, read as the reverse complement.
TGCTCATGGAAGCAACAAAAAATCAAATGCATTAAGTAAATCTGCTGCACGAGACCTCTTTAGAGTATTAAAAAGCCGGGATATTACTTTGAGCAATAATATGTACCTGATCTAAACCGTAGTATTTTCCATTACATCGTATACCTGTGAAAGTGGGACATTGAATAACAAAAAATGCAAAAGAATCAATGCATTTGAATTGTGGTGCTGGAAAAGAATATTGAAAGTACCATGGACTGCTACAATGACAAGTTGATCTATCTTGGAAGATGTGTAGCCAGAGTGCTCACTGGAGGCAAGAATAGGAAAATGTTGCTTCATGTTCTTTAAGCGTGTCAGGAAAGACCACTTCCAAAAGAAGGCCATGAGGCATGGTAAAGTGGAGAACAGTGAAAAAGAGGAAAGTCCTCAAGAAGATGGATTGGCATCATGACTGTAATAAGGGTTCAGGTCAAGGAACAATTGTGAGAACAGTGCAGGGCTGGGCAGTGTTTCCTTCTGTGATATATCAGCCTGCTTGGTCGGCACTGATTTGATATCATGCAGCAACAATAACAGCACCTAGAATGCTGATCTGTATTCATTCCATTTCACTTCTCTCAGGTCCGATTTTCCTTCATATATTCAGAGTTCTGATTATTACTTTATGTTTGCAGGTATTTCTTCTCCTTTTGAGTCATGCCCCAGCAGCAAATGAAGGTCCCAAAGGCTGTACTCCATTGTAGCCCACAGCAACCCTAAATGACATGTTAGAATAGCCTCTGTGGGTTTCTGAGACAGCAATGAGAGTAGAAAACCTTGCTTTTCTCTTGTAGAGTGGCTGCTGGTTTTGAACTGCTGTCCTGAGGTTCGCAACCCAACATGCAATCACTACTCCACCAAGCCTCCTTTGAGGGTTTGAATAGCAAAGTATGTAAGTACTTCAGTCTTTTGAAACCTGTTCTTATTGCATATCCAAGAATGGCTTATAGCGAAGTTCCTATTTATCAGATGCTACAAACTTAGAAAAGTTGGTCATGTTAGATTGCTAACCACAAGATCACCCATTCCAAACTACCAATTTCTTTGCAGGATACATCTTTATCTGTCCCCATAAAGATTGATAAGCTTGGAAAGCCTTTAAAGGGTCACGATATGACAGTAACTTTGTTTTTTGATCTGCAGATTTCCTCAGTGAAGATTAAAAAATTAATTGGAACTAAAAATCTAAACAGAAAATGACAATAGCCTAAATCTTTGGAACTCCTAAGTCAGAAAGTTATTCAGAGAAACTATTAAGGAATATATATATATGTAATATATATAGCTGAAAATATTAAAGAAAAAGAAGGTCATATTTTACATTTAAACATAAGTTAAAGGCATGTAGACCCCATACTTTATAGAAAGGTTGAAAAAAAACTTGACTGGAATTTGGAAAATGCATTCCCCCCTTATCTCATAGCATTTTAGTATACCACTAAATGTTAATAAAAATTATCACAAGCTATGCCTTCCATAAAACATATTCAGTGTCAGTTAACAAGTTTATCTCAGGAGCATTCTAAAGAGAGATATCTGAATTTTAGAGTGCTTCCTCCCTTACAGGCCATGTTTATCAGTTCAGCACCTGTAATGAGAAGCATCTTTGTTCTTCACAGGGATGGGTGATAGGGAAAGAAAAGTTCACTAAGTTCCTGTCTACTAGCTTCTGTCAATTTGCAGGTTCCAAAAAGTTCCATACAGCAATGGCAGAACAGATACTCTTTCCTCCTCGAAAAATTTAAAAGATGAGATCCCAACCTGAACATTAATTTGGGAGTTCTTCATTGTTCATTATAATAAGATTAATATAGAAAATAGAAACACGAACAAACATAGAGTGTGGTTCATTCCCTTGAGGTAGTAGAGGGGAAATTTCTAGGGAGATTGAGTTTCTTTTGGTATAATTACACACTCCATTGAATTTAATTATTTAGTAGTTACATTCCTAGAAGATGAATGTCTTTTTTCAGTATATCCCTTCATTTTTTTCCTGCTGTAATTATGCTTTCTTGATTTTTTTTTCAATGAGAAGTTGTACTTCTGGTAATGCTCAAGGTATTGTATGAAACGAGAGCTCTATTTTACCAAGTGTTATCATTGCTCAGCCTTCTGCTGACCTCATTTTCTATGGAAAATTAAAAATTGTTAAGGTTCTTTATTTTAAAGTGATAGGCCCCTATTCTCATCTCATCTAGATTTCAAAGACTACTGATGGCCTTTTTACAGTCCAGTAATTAGGACATTCAAAGGGTTAGCTTTTTCTGGAGTCAGCTTTTGACTGGGTTAGAGTGACTCTTAGAAAGGAGAGGAGACCTTAAAAGGTTAAACTCAAAGGCTGATGTTTCAACACAAGGGCAGATGCTCTTGAACTTTTCTTGGTGTGAGTTTGACAACTCAGTCAGTGTAGATTAGGTCCAAGGTGGATTTTTGACAAGTGTCATCATGGGGAGAATGCTAGTGAAAAGACCTCTTATCTTTATTCCACTGGTTTGCCACAGTACTCAACGTTCATTCAATATTCATCCAACATTTGCAAATACCTCTCTCGTGGCAAATCAATGATAAGATTTCGTTTTTCTCTTCAGATGCTGGCAAGAACAATATTAGAGTAGTGTAGTTGGTCTCTGGAATCAGAAAGATGGGGTGTTGAATCCTAGCTCTGCTTCTAACTAATTGTAAGTTATAATGTATGTTATAAATCCTAGGGCATTCTCTTATGTCTTCCAGAGTATAGTTCCCTTATTCAAAAAAATGAGAATGATAATTATACTTCCAGATTTGATTGAGATTTTTAAAAGATAAGGAGTGCAATGTGTTCAGTACCATTCCCAGTCATCTATACAAACTAAACCCACTGTCTAGAAACCTTTGGAACTGCTCTTATGGGCTTTCAAGACTATCAATTTTTTTCAGTTGCAGAAAACTTTGTGTTTATCCTGTAGAGTTGCTTGTGGGTTAGAACTACTGACTTTGTCACCAGAAGCCCCTCTTTTAACTCTCCGTGTCACCAGGAGTCCAGGTAAGGACATAGTTGACAAGAAACATTATAGTTACTGTTACATCAAGAAAGAAAATTTGCCAAGCAAATTTGAAATGAGTATCACAATATCACATTGGGGAATTCAATCTACCACTTGGCCTTGGGAAAATAATTAAAAAATTTAAAATCTCAATCCACATCTCTACAGCAAATACAAAGAAGCCTTATCTTCCTCAGGGGTCTTTGGTAGATTACAATGGACGTATGTGTAAATATCTGTTGTACAGTGAATTGATTTAATATGGCAAGTCTAGACATGGTCTTATAACTCCCACAAAATGCTGGATGGAATTATATAATAAGGTTATTGTGGCTCACTAAGGGGATTTGACAGCTTTCTGAATGTGAGAAAGCACATAGAATTTTTGTAGAAGATTGGCCATTTTGTGGTCTTGCGGGGAGGCCAGACTTAAAATGGATAAGAAGATGACTATATAACCAGCTTCTCTGACAGAAGTTTAGAGAGATACATGGAAAATGAGAAATGAAGGGATCGTAACACTGAACACCACCGAAAACCATGAGAAATAGCATGACAGGAGCTACAGTGGCACAAGTAGTGAGAAACAGGAAGCTTGGCGTGAGAGATAGATCTCTGCTGGAATTCCTGGTCCACAGAAGGGAGCAGCAGCAAGGACTGACCAGAACTCAGACTGATGGAAGAACTGTATTCTGAGCTATTCCAGCTTGCCTCTAATCCTGAACTGTAGCCTATTATTTCCCTATCAAATCCATAATAATAACTGCAGATCATGGGTTCTGTGAGCCACTGAAGTGAGTTATAGAACTCCCAAATGGGAAGAAGAGTACTTAGAGGATTGAGAGGGTGCTTGTATTAGAGATGTTTTCAGAGTGGTATAACAGTTTGGAAAAGTCGGGAATTTGGGGACATCCTTAACCTCCACCTCAAAGGAATCAGCTTTGTGTTGATTCATATAAAATATTATTTTAATATCCATTAAATTCTTGACCTTTACTTCCTCCTACCCATTGGCATTTGAGCATCTAGAATGTCCTAAACTATGCTTTTGGTATAGTTTAAGATCTATCAATGCCTGCCAATACTCTCCAGAATCAAATCTAATTTTATTAGCTTTTCATGGCACACAAAGTACTCCACTCAGTTTCCTTCTTAGGCTACTAGTAGCATTTCAAACCACCTTTCATTGATATCTATTGTAGTTAGGAATTATGTTCACCTGACACTCCTGCGAGGGGTGAAGTCAATCCTGTCAATCAAGTCACAGCCTGAGACCTCCTTGATGGCGTACATCTTTTGTATAAGAGCAAGAAGAACATAAACGAACCCACTCTCTATGCCACATTGCCTTTGTGTCTATTGAGACATGTGTCTGCCTCAAGGGGTGGCCAGTCTCATGTGGGCCACCCAACCCCAGAGCTGTTGGTGTCTTGCAATGTTACCAACGACTTTGGGTTTGCATGACTCTGCACCTAGAGGTCTGTAATCATCCTGATTTCTGCTTTACTTTTCTGTGTTACAGGTCTCCAGCTACTTGAGTTGGAAGAGGAACATATGGACTAACATTGGACTTCTGGACTTAAGATGGGCAGGATTGGGATGCCTTCTTGATATAATTTCTTCCTTACCTAAAGCTGTTTCTTAAACATAGATGAGTATCACTGGATTTGTTTCTCTAGACAACCTGATCTAACTCAATCTCCAACTAATTTCATAATATAGACAGTTTATGGATCGTCTATCTTTGACTTCGCACATGCTGGTCCTATTGCCTAAATCTTCTTTTGCCTGGTAATTATTCCCATGATTTATCAGTTTCTCATGTTTTTTTTTTTTTTGTGTGTGTGTGTGTGAATTTTACTGACTACTTCAATGTGGAATAAGGTCATAATTCTCCTTTGAATTCTAACATAGCTAATTTTTTATACCATCAATCTGGAACTTAACAAAAGAACTTGTTATCTTTTATCAGCATACATGTTTCCCATAAAAACAGGGATACATTTATCTATGTATCTCAAAAGGTAGAACAATGCCTGATGTGTCTTTGTCATTCAATATTTTCAAACAAAAGAAAGCATGAAGGGTATTATTATTGCTAAATTAAAGACAAAGCCACACTTCTTCAAGTGAAAATAAAGAAAAGACTGCAGGCATTTGGAAGATGTTTCTGTAAAGAATCAAAAAGCTGGCCCTAGGCATGAGGTCATTACTTATAATATTTATGATTTTTGTGCAATATTTATTGATATTAAAAAACTAAATAGTGAAGCTTTTCTTGCTCCTAGTGCATATTAGTAATATAGAGGTATTGATAAAGAAATCATTAACCAATTAAAAAAGAATTAAATGTGGTTTGTAATCAATATAAAGATTTTTCTGGTTTTGAGCTTCAATAAAAAGAACATAATTAACATTCATAATGACATGAAAACAAGCCTAGGTCAGCTGTCATAAAATTTTGATACAAATAAGACTTAATTTCTAACGAGATTAAAAAAATAGCAACCAAGTGTGGTGGAGGACCAGAAAATCACACTTAAGATTTAAAAAAAGGTTAAATTATAAATAATTTTATTTTTTTTGTTTGTTTTTTTGGGGACATCACTCAATCTTTGCTCATGTGGAGCCGCTGCTGGATTTGAACCTCCATCCCAGTGGGTCGCAGTTCCGCGCACAACCAGTATACCACCAGAGCTCAGCCCTTATAAATCATTTTTTGGGGGCTTATACAACTCCCATAATGATCAATACATATGTCAATTGTATGTGTACCACACTTTAACACCTGTTGCCATCATCACCCCGAAAACATCCTCCCTACACTTTGACCCCCAGTGCCAGCTCCCCACATTTTCCTTCCCTCCCCTTCCCTTTAAAAATTTACAAATTGTTATTACTTTTTCATATTGTACTCTGTCCGATGTGTCCCTTCACTCACTTCTCCACTGCCATAATCCAGAGAGGTCATATATCCCTGCAATTAATTTCTCCCCTTCCACTCCACCCTCCTTCCACCCTTCCAGTATCACTACTCCCAGCACTGATCCTGAAGGGATCATCTATCCTGAATTCCCAATCTTCCAGTGTATATCCCCTGGTCTAGGTGGGTTTGTAAGGCAGAATTGGGGTCATGATAGTGGGTGGGAGGAAGCATTTGAGAACTAGAGGAAAGTTGTGTACCTCACTGTTGTCACAATGTACCTTGACTGGCTCCTCTCCTCTTTGCAACCCCTCAGAGAGGGGATGTCGCTTCACCAATTGATGGGCTTTGGGTCCCCACTCAGTACTTCTCCTCATTTATGATGATACAATTTTTAGTTCTTTGATGCTTGACACCGGATTCTTTCGACACCTCGTGGTCATAAAGGCTGGTGTGCTTCTACCATGTAGACTTTTTTGCTTCTGAGCTTAGATAGCTGCTTGTTTTACTTTCAAGCCTTTAAGATCCCAGATGCTATATCTTTTGATAGCCAGGCACTATCGCTTTCTTCACCACATTTGCCTATGTACCCAATTGTCATCAGCAATCATGTCAGGGAGGTGAACATGCCATGGTATGATTCTTACTTCTTGAATCCTGATAACTGATTCCTTTGACACCTTGTGTTCTCACAAGCTGATGTGCTTCTCCTATGTGGGTTTTGTTGCTTCTGAGCTAGATGGTCGCTTGTTTACCTTCAAGCCTTTAAGACCCCAGATGCTACATCCGCTTTCTTCACCATGCCTCCTTAAGCACATATTTGTCTTCAGCGATCGTGTCGGGAAGGTGAGCATCATGGAATGCCGACTTAATAGAACAAAATATTTTTGCACTGAGGAAGTACTTGAGTGGAGGTCCAATGCCTATCTGCTGTCCCAATATTAACTAACCACTTTACCTATATGCACATTGATCTATTTCCTCATTGTCCTATATAAATATATTCACATATGCATATACCTGTATTTAGACCTCTGTAAATGTCCTTTATTGCCCAGTCCTTTCCTCTAATTCCTTTTACTTTCCTTTTGTCCCACTATCATTCTCAGCCTCTATTAGAGTTTCAGTATTTTCTCTTTGTTACATTACTCTTGATCAATCCCTACTGTGCTTTTCTCACCCACTTTGTCACTGATTTTGAATCTCTTGTTATTCCCTTTTTTCTGGGCTAGTCAACACCACCATCTTTCCATCTCCTCCCTATCTCCCATGTCCACCCCCTCCCGCCCCGCCGAACCACCATTCCTGTCATTTTCACCCCAGACTGTTCATCCAGCCTATCTAATCTAGCTAGAACTGCAGAGACAACAAAATGTACATAAAACACAGGCATCCTAAGATGAAGCAACCAAAGAAAATGAAACTGATAGCAACAAAGAAACCCCAATTTCCAAATACATATATAAATAAGTAAAAAAATAAAAATAATAACAAAATAAAAACATGTAAATAGTTCAGAGTCTGTTTGTTCACCTCCAGGAGTGCCCCCCAGTTGAGTTGGATGGGGTGCCACACCCTGGCCCCAAAGTATATCCATGGCACTCCATCGGGAATTCCATGCTCTGTTGAATACTCTTAGTTCTTTGCCATGGTGTGGTTGGGTCAGACAGGGTATAATCCTGAGCCTGTTTCTCCACTGTTGTCCCTGAAGGGCCTTGTGTCAGTGAGGGAAGCCATATTTCATGGTGGGGCCAGCCATATGATCCTCTCTGTGCATCAGCTGTTCTGCGTGGGAATATCATCCTGAAGGCTCGGTCGACATTCCATTCTCTCTTCCTCCCCCTTCCTTTGTTCTCATGTGCTCTGGTTAGGCACATCTTGCTCCCCGAACTGCAACTCCCGTGTTGTCCACACCCAAGATTTCGGGTTTTTTTTAGCTTCCCTAAAATGATGGACAATTTTGTCCACTCCTAACTTCTTCATATTGCGAGTAACGTTTTAAAGTATCTACTATGAGTTGATTTAAATTTCCCTTTCTTATCCATTTCTTCCCACTACCTGCCCGAGAGTTTGGTACTGTGGTGGCTTGTGTGTTGCAGTGGTGCTGGAAGCTAGGTCACTGGTATTTCAAATACCAGCAGGATCAGCTACAATGAATGAGTTTCCGCATAGCTTGAAGACAAAGAACAAACAATGAAGAAAGATTTCAGGTGCCTGCACTGGAGGAGGTAGCTGCTGAAGACCTTGCGCATAGCAAAGACACACTGTCAAATACTGAAGGCCTAATGCATGTAAGCGGCACATCATCAGAGAAAGCACTAGCACTTGGGCCTCAGGTCAGGAGGCACTCATGTGTGACTGACGAGGATCTGCTTTCTCAAGGTAGAATTGACCGTAGGGTAAATGAGTAAAGCTTGTGGAAGTGGAGCCTTCTGGATTTTAAGTCCTGATGGGGAACAATTCAAGGTGAGAAGAAACAGCTGCAAAAATACTCTAATAACCAGAACTTGGAATATATGAAGTATGAATCTAGGATAATTGGAAGTTGTAAAAAAAATGAAATGGAATGCATAAATGTGGATATCCTAGGCATTAGTGAGCTAACTGGTTTGGGTCAGTTTGAATAAAAGAGTCATGTGGTTTACTATGTTCGCAATTAAACAATGCAGAAAAATGGGCTGCATTCACCATCAAAAAGGAAATTTTAAGGTATATTTTGAGTATGATGCTATTTGTGAGAATTATATCTATTCACCAAGAAATACAATTAATACAGATATTATTGAAATTTATTCACCAACCATGAAAGCTAGCAATGCAGAAGTTGAGGAATTTTACCAACACATTCAGTCTGAAGTTGATCAAACACGCAAGCAAGATGCATTGATAATTTTGGTGACTGAAATGCAAAAGTTGAAAACAAACAGGAAGTAAGAGTCGTTGGAAAATATCTATTTGGTAGTAGGAATGAAGCATAATAGGAGATCACATGCTAGGATTTTCCAAGACTAGATGTGGCAGTCATGTGCTTATGATAATTTCATGATTGAGATGTAGGGGTGGAGTCCAACCTGTTAATCTGGACATAGCCATTGAGTACCCACTGAGGCTTCTGTGTGGGCATGGCTTTCTCCTGAGACTTCTGGGAAATCTTGTGATATTTCCCTCATGAATATGAGAAGCTATCTCCCCAGTTGTTGGGAGTTAGTCTCAGAGATGATTAATCACAGACAAGACAAGATGGCAGTGTCTGAGGAGCCAGAGAAGCCACATGGCTTGGCCCTCATGGAGCCAGACCTCTGACGCTGGAGAGGCCATGTGGAGACCCCTGCCAGCGATGAGTTGCTTCTGCCACTGCTGGACGCTGTTGATGAACTCTGAGCCCTGGAAGTGAGGAGCCATGGGAAGACCCATGCCAGCACTGGGATTCTGCACCCACTGACCTGTGATTTTGTGAGTTGGAAGGAAACATTATAGACAGGTATCGGGCATATGGGCTAATATCGGACTTATGACTTTGAACTGGACTGGGTTGGAATGCTTTCTCAGTGTTCCATTCCTTTTATATATCAACCCTTCCTTATATCCATACGAGTGTCTATGAAATTTGTTCCTCTAGTCTACCCGGCCTACCACTCTGACACTCTGTCATCATATATACCATTTTCAACACCCTAAAAGGTGACTAAACACACAGATTTCTCCAGGTAGAAAACACAGAAATAAAATTGACTACCTCTGTGGGAACAGAAAATGGAGAAGCTCAATGTCAGCTGCTAAAACCAGGCCAGGGACTGACTGTGGAACAAACCATCAATTGCTTATATGTAAGTTCGGATTTAAACTGAAGAAAAGTAAAACAAGTCCAAGAGAACCAAAACATAACCTTAATTCTATCCCACTTGAAATTTGAGAGCATCTCATACACAGGTTTGCTGCATTGAACACTATTAACAGAAGTTGAGATGAACTACCAAGTTCTTTTTAAAATAATATCATTTTATTGAGGGCTCTTACTACTCGTCTAACAATCCATACATCCATTGTGCCAAACACATTTGTACATGTGTTGCCATCATCCTTTTCAAAACATTTTTTTTCTACTGTAGCCCTTGGTGTCAGTTCCTCATTTATCCCATTCATCGCACACCCTCCCATGCTTATGAACCCTGGATTAATGATAAATTATTTTTCATATTTTGCACCGTGGACTACCAGATTCCTGGTCTTTCTGGAAGCCCAGAGAGGAGAGAATCAGCCAACCTGCCCTCTTTGGTCCAGCCTGCAGGTCAGGTCTAGGCACCTAGTCTTTGGGGGCAAGGTAGAAAACAGTTTTCTCAGTTTCCTTGTTTTCAGTGTCTCCTGTACACTATCCACTCTGTGCCCAGAGTCTACAAAGACTGTTGTTGGGCAGATAAATATCATACTGAGCTTCTCCTAACTTGTTGCACACTCCAGTGCCCTCCCAGGTCATGTCCACAGAGAACTCAGACTTCTGTAAGACTGAAGGCAGTCATGATGACACCTCTCTGCCTTTGGCTCATTGGAACCCCAAATAAAATCGCCAACCACTTCACTCTTATACATTTACTTGATGCTATCTATGGATCTATTTTTGAGGAATTTTGTTTTCTTTACATTGAATTGTAATCCATACAGAAGGCTGTATTGTTTGGCCTTCTTGCTAAGTATTTGCTCTCATCTCCACGGTCTGCAAAGCAAGGATGTGTCATCTGCGTAGAGCAGGTTCTTAATGAACTTTCCTTGAATCCCGATGCCATGTTTTTTTTTTTTTTTTGATATAGTCCAGATTCTTGGAATGTTTTCCCTCAGTATACAGGTTAAGTTAGTCTGGAGAACAGACCTGTCCTGATTTTAAACCATGCAGTATTCCTTTGTTCCCCTTGAATGGCTATTTCCTGGTCCATGTGCAGGTGCTGCAATATTAGCAATGTTTGCCATGATTCTTGTAGTCAAAGACCTTCGGGTAGTCAATGAAACATAAATAGACATCTTCCTGGTATTCTTTTCTTCTAGTCAAGAGTCATTTGATGTCAACAATGATATCTCTTGTTTCATGACCTTTTTTGAATTACACTTGAATTTCTGGTGGTCTTCTATTGATACACTGCCATTCTATTCTTGAATGGTTCTCACAAAACTTTTTATGGGATAATAATAGGGCTTTTGAATTATTTTTGCATTATATTGAGTCACCTTTCTTTGGAATGTGTGCAAATGTGAATATTTTCTTGTCCCTTGGGTAGACAGCCAGTGTCCAAGTTCCTTGTCATACACTAGTCAATGTTTCCAGCACTGCATCAGTTGGTTGCAACTGGTAACTTTTGTTTATTTCTGGAACTTTGCTTTTCACTAATGGCTTCAGTACAGCTTGGACTTTTTCATAACATGTTTTGTTTCCCCCCCTATTCAAAAGTAGCATTTTATTTGCTTGTTTGTTGATAATAGCTTTATTGCCATATAGTTCACATGTCATGCAACAGCTCAATCATTATAAAAAGAGTTTTACAATCATTACCACAATCAAGTTTAGAACATTTTCTTCTTTCTTATACTCCTTGTTATTTAGCTCCCCATTTCCCCCAGCTCCCTTGCAACGAACTATTAATTCAGTTATTGTTTCTATAGATTCACCCATCCATTCACATAGTGCAAAACATACAGAAACAGGAACCAAAGAGTCAAAAAAAATTAACAACAAAACCTAAATAAAACAATAAAATGCTAGCTGAAAAAAAACCCCAGGAAATATTAAAAACTAGATAAACTTTAAAATAGGTCATAAGGGAGATCAAAAAGAGAAGGCATTAGATTTTAACATAATTGCATCTCCCATAGTCCACTTTCTTGTGCACACTGTATGAAAACAAGGCTATTCATATCCTGGTGAAGGCTCATAGGGGATTCACGTGAAGGCTTAATCCATATACATTTCTCTTTAAAAAAAAATCAACATGATAGTACTTTCAAATGGGTGAAAATGGATGTCAAATCAGATATTACATTTCAACCTGGCTGGATAAACTATAATTGTCTCTACCATACTCTCTGTCTGATAGCAAGATAACATCCTTCCACTATGGAGGAAACTCACTGGAGACTTAATTTATGTGTGGATACTGCAAATGGGTAGATTATTTTTTTTATATAGTGACTTTGTATGTTCCTTCGATTTTCTTTTGATGCTTCATTCAGTAGTTGTCCCATGAAAACAAACCTCACTGCCATGTAGTCATTTCCAACTCATATTGACCCTATAGAACATGGCAGAACTGCCCTCACAGGTTTCTGAAATTGAAATGGGAGTAGAAAACCTTGTTTTC
>PVJH01008554.1:0-85454 GCA_004026705.1 Nesogale talazaci | reverse complement strand
TCTTGTAGAGGGTCTACATAGTGCATCTAACCTGGTCAGCATCTTGCCAGAAGTCTCAATGACCTGACTTGCAAATCTTCTCTGCCCCCTGGACGGACTCATCTGAGGAGCATTCAAATCCTGAATCTCTTACTGATTCTCTTATTGATTCTCCCTTTAATCTGCTCAGGAAAACTGAACCCCAGTGATTGTTTTGGCACGTTGGTCCCTAGTTTTTCTTTCCTGTCACTTTTTAGTTCCCCTGACGCTCTTGGAGAAATGGGTACATGGATGTATTCCAGCACAGACTGGTGGATTTGACGGGCTATGTGATCAGCTGAACAGTGACACCGCACGATACTCGAATCCCTGAAACACTGTATATGGTAAGAGACATTGCAGACATCATTAAGCTAAGAATCTTGAGATAGGAAGATTATTGTGGATTATCTGGTTGGCTCTAAATGCAATTGTAGGTGTCCTTATATGAAGGAGGGTGAGAGACATTTGACTACAGAAGGCAATGTGGTAGAACACAAATGAGTTGAAGATGCCGCCTTGATGGCTTTGAAGATGAGAGAGTTCCAAGGCATGCACAGGTTTATTCTCTAGACTCTGGAAAAACTAGGCAATGGAGTTTCCCCAGAGTCCCCCAGAGGGGTGTGGCTCTACCAAGATCTCAGTTTCAGCCCACTAAAGGGAGTCTGAATTTCTGACCCCCAGACATGTAAGAGAACAGATGGGTGTTGTTTTAAGGCACTAAACTTCAGGCATTACGTTAGAGCAACGGTAGGAAACAAATACAGATGGTTATAGCAGTTATTTATAAGACTCTCCTAGCTATTTGATGTAGCTATTGAACAAATGGTTAAAAATGAACTGCTCCTCAAAATAAGGTGACCAGGCGTCCCGCTTTTTCACATTTGTCCCTCGTCCAGCAGCATTTCAAAATTAAAATAAATATATTACAATGTTATTTTTGCATTCTAAGAAATTTTTGTTGTTCCACATAGACCAAAATTTTAATCAAGAACCCCCCTGCCCCCTGCCCCCACCCTGGGTCAATGGTGTCCCACTTAAAATCTGGTCACTTTACCCAAAAACAAAACAAAAACAAAAGAACAAAAGTTCTTTGTGTTATCCATGGCCACCATAGCTTTCAAAAGAGCTAAGGTGACTTTACAAAGAGTAATCAAGATCTAAGGTTACTTGTAAAATAATGTTGAAGAACGTCCTGTATTTGCACTGAGCCAAGTTCTTAAAGGAGAAACCCATCATGAATGCATTTATTACAGCAGTCTGGGTACAACCAGGAGATAAAAACCACCCGGCAGGCTAAACTGAGAACGTTTCATATAAAGCACTAACTGTGATGAAGTCAAAGGAAGCTACGTGGTAGACTAGGGCCCAGACAAGTTCCCAAGGACAAACTGGGGAGGGTTTAGGCCTCACCAGCGAGGCTGCTCAGCTCACCAGATGGTGGTGCAGTTTGCTGCTCTGTTTGGGCCAAAGCTGGCCTGTGGTCTCCGGGAAAGCAAGTGGACCTCCTAGCATAATGGGAGAGTAGCAGGCAGCAGGTGTGCATACGGGGTGGGTTACTTTGTGTGGCCCTTGCGTGAAATCTCTGGGTCTGGAGCCGCACATACAAAGTCTTGCAGTGGGAGCCAAGGGGCTGCTGGGGACCTTCAGGAGCTGGTTTTCATGCCAAGAGGGCAGCAGAACAGGTGTCATCAGACCATGGCTGCCAAGTCTCTGAGGGCTGCGTTTGGGGTTCCTGGTTACAGAGAGTGCCACTGAGAGTCCTCACCATCACCCCTCCGACCCCTAACTTACAGCTGGAAAGTGTAGGAGCCTCGTGCTTCTGGGATGCGCTTCTCGAGAAATTTTAATATGTTCATGTTAAGGGGGAAAAAGTGGGTTTAAAGGAATTTTGTTAGATATTAGCACATTCATTTGGAGTTGAGACAATCAATTAATAACTGACACATTTGCACACACATATGCTAGGAGACTTCAAAAAGTTCATGAAATAATTCCATTTGTCTTCAACTCAATTTTTTTGGGGGGTAGGGACTTTTTGAAGTCCTCTTTGTAAATTCCTGGCCAGTTGTTCATAATTATGGTTAAAACATGACTCACAAAATATGACTGTAACTTCCAGTCCCCTTAAAATGGAAGCTGGGGTGGCAACTGCCCCCTGCCCTGGATGAGAACTCTGGCAGAGTAGCATTTAAGAACGTCTCACGCCGATATGGCCTTTGTCCCTGGAGACCAGGTTGGTTCCGGGGGAAGGGCTCCCGACACAGCCCTGGGGTCCCTCCCTTGCCGCCCCAGTGTTTCTGGTGTGCTGTATTGGGGAAGTTCATGAAGGATGAATTTAGGAACCATTGAGCCCATCAAAAATGATGCTGAAAGTAACAGAAGCAGACTCTTGGAGATCAAGGCAGAAAAGTTTACTAAAAGGATGTGGTGAACAGTGTGGGCCAATCGATAAGGAAATAGGTCTGCACTTCTCAAACCAGCCATTATGTTGAAAAACAAACAAATTTGGCAGCTGGGCAGGGGATGCTAGCAGATCAAAAGAAATAGAACCAAATGGAATATATAAATCTTGACTGGAGTCTGAGCAAAAAGGGTGGGGGGGAGCTATAAAATACACCATGGTGGGGCGGGGGGGGGGGGGCGACTGGGAAATCCAAATATGAGCCACATACTCTAGGATGGCCTTGTTGATTTTCTTAGATACGATCATGTCATGGTTAGACAAAGATCAATTCTTCCTTCTTGGGAGATAATGAAGTATTTAGTATGAAAAACAACGAAACCTGAAACTTGAAAGTCTCAGTAATTCAACTGTAAACGTGTAATAAAAACCACCGCGTTCAGTCACGTTGGGCACATTGTGACTCTGTGGGAGAGAAGAACACTTCATAAATGTTCTTTCTGAGGCTGCAGATCAGCACAACTTCCAATAGAAAGCCTCACATTTCTCCTGTGGAATGGTGGGGAGGCTTGAACCACTGACATTTCAGTGAGCAGATGGAGGCTTAACCCACCCGGGCACCAGCTCTCTGTATTTGGGTACCTCTGTCAGGGAGCAGTGAGTATGGCCGACAATGTACCCGACCGTGGGGAAAGCCAGGTGCCAAATTTATGAGTATTTACTGCACTTAGAAAAATGTATGTACATAAGTGCATTTTTTGTTTTGGGGCATCACTGCCCGCTGGTGGTCGTGGGAGCTACCTATTCTTGCTCCCAGAGAGCTGCTGCTGGATTTGAACCACCAAGCCAATGGACCACAGTCCTGCACTCAACTACTACGCCACCAGGGCTCAGCCCTGAGTAAGTTCATTTTTGAGATAAACATAAATAAATAAGGACAAAGAATTTTCTATTTTTTTAAAAGGGGTAAGTGGCTCAGAGAATTCGTGGAGAAGGATACAGGGTATTTAATACCTAACATGATGCCCCAGAACTGCTCTAAGGAAAATTCAGCCACGCCCTGACCCCTAGTTTGTGCAACTGCGGCTCCAGACCCAGAGATTTCACGCTGACCATGTGGCAGTACTGCCAGAGTCTCACCTTCTATCTGGCTCAGTGGTTTTCCACTTTGCCGACCCATTAGCACCACCTGTGAGTGTTAACGAGGGCTGCCGGCTGCAGACATCCACCTGCATTGGGTTGAAGTGAGGCAGACTTCCAAGGTGATTCCAGGATGCAGAAAGGTCTGCTTCTCTCTGGCATGAAGCAATGACCCATTCGGAGGAAAACATTCAGGTTTGGTGGCCCAAAGTGCTAGCATTGCTAAATGAGTCGTTGCTCAGTGTGCTAGAGCTGAAACAATTACATTGTATAGGGACGATCTAAAACAGTCCTGTCCCGGTTAAAAGCCAAAACAAAAAACTGTTGAAAGGGTCAGACTGAATTATAAATGGTGAGTGTAATGTCATGTAAAGGAAGGCGGTCTGTCGTTTTGCATACCTCCCAAGACTGACTCAGATACCAGGCTACACAGCACACGCTCAGCTGGTGCCGTGGAGCTCTGTGTGGGGAGCAAAGACGGAGGGCATTGGGGCCTCAAGGCCTGGAGAGATTGAAAAACCAAGAAAGCAGCCAGCCCATGCTGGTCTGCCCCTGCCCACGTGGCCTCTCCCACAGCGCAGGGGGAAACAAACAAATGTTTGTGCTGAATGTGAATGTGCAGCCAAGTCCCACTCCAGAGCCCTGGATCCTCAAAGGTAAACTTTGCTACCTTGTTTCCCTTGGGGGCTGTGGAAAGTGTGTGTGTGTGTGTGTGTGTGTGTGTGTGTGTTGGGGGGGGGGGATGGTGGTGGTAGCCCCTTTTCTCTGACTGTATAGCACAGGAATCCACAAACTTTTAAAACAGGGGGCCAGTTCACTGTCCCTCAGACCAGGGGAGGGCCAGACTACAGTTTAAAAATACCCAAACCCAATTATGAACAAATTCACTGCGGGCCCAGGGTGAATTGGCTGCTAAGCAGGAAGGGAAAGGCAGCAAAAACACCCGGCGGGCCAGATAAATGTCCTTGGCGGGCCACATGTGGCCCTTGAGCCATAGTTTGAGGACACCTGGTCTAGCACTATGGACAGAGATTAAAAAAAAAATAAGCCACCAAATTTATAAAAACTCAAGATGGTTTCAGAACAGACGTGGAGGTGGAGAACCCTGGGCATGCTGTCAGCACAGCACAGGGTCAAGAGACAGGGAAGCCCTCTGTGATGAGCAGGCAGAGGCAGTGAGTGGAGGCAGGAAGCCGGGCCAATCCGGCCAATCGTTAGAGGTGGGGAAGCGAGCAGGAGCTGGCCAGAGAGTCAGAGCTGGACAGCTGAGACAGCCCCATCCCCACCCCCACCCCCATCCCGCTGCCTCCTCCAACTCTTCAGCCTCCTGTCTCTGGGGCTCCAGCACAAAAACGACTGTCACCAGGGACCATGGGATGGGACTGGGCACATTCCCTTCCCAGGGAAGGAGAAAGGGAACATGGCTTCTGCCCACTGTTCCAGAGCGAGGAGGTACGTCCCCATGTCCCTGCCTGAAAGCTTGAGCAGCAGTCTCTGTAGAAATTCCAGGAGAGGTGGTGGGCCGCTTCAGAACAATGTTGCATCCTGTATCAGGCAGTGTGGGCTGGCCCGCAT
The DNA here is from genome assembly GCA_004026705.1 of Nesogale talazaci. NCBI lineage: Eukaryota > Metazoa > Chordata > Mammalia > Afrosoricida > Tenrecidae > Nesogale > Nesogale talazaci. The sequence goes on along the minus strand of PVJH01008554.1, from coordinate 80,317 downwards.
CTCTGTGTGACCCACAATGCCGCCACACCCCCCATTCACACTAGAAATCTAGCGAGTACAACTGGAGAATTACATTTTTAATATAAATGACTGCAGCCACTTTTGACTTCTAGGTCCTTCAGGGTTCTTCTCTTGCACTATGGAGAGAAAGTGGGGAGGGTGGAGAAAAGGGAGCGTGCCTACACATCCCAGAATTCTCCACATTTCTGGAAGTGGGGGTCTGAGGGAAGGGGAATGAGGGCAGGAATCTCGAGGTTTCAGCAAGTTCTTCGAACCCACAGGAGTCGAGCATTCAGGGTCTGGGTCCCTCAGAGGGGCTGAGGCCTCTAGTTCACACACAGAAGCCGCGCCTCGGGCCACCACCCAAGGGGTGAGGATGCATGAAGCTCAGCTGGCCAGCCTGGCTTATTTCCGGACAGTGTTTCCAGAGCTCAAGGAGGACCTGGAGGTGGAGGAGGCTGGTGGGCCTTTCGGGGCCCCAGCAGACAGCACAGGTCCTTTCTTTTTGGGGATGATGGGCTTGTTCTTGCTTCTGAACACTTTACTGGGATCCAGCTTGTTCACGAAGGAATCGGTCTCTTCTGCAAGGAGGTCTGTGTTGTAGGTGATGGGCTTGTACATGCTGAACCATTGCTGTAAGGCAGAATGGGGGAAGAGGGTCAGGAGTCCAGGGAGGGACTTTAGGGGAGCCAAACCGGCGGAGCAGAGGTGGGGGTGGGAGCCATGGCTGAGAGAATAGAGGAATCGTTTGTGGCAGTCCCCTAATCTGGTGTCAATTTGAGGATTAAGAGTGTAGGAGTGGAGTCTAGCCTGTCAACTGATGTAGCCAATAAGACCTCTGTGTGGGCCTGGCCTTCTCCTGAGAACTCTGGGAAATGCGATGATTCCATCTTGGAGACAGAGACACGATCTCTCTTGGTTCACTCCCTTGGAGACAAGGTTGACTTCCTGCGAGACATCCCTGAGGAGAAGCCACATGGACCTACCCTGATGCTACCAGATCTCTGAAGCTGGAGAAACCACAGAGACTTCTACCAGCGCTGAGATGCTTACCACGCCACTGGATCCCAAGACTGTCTACCCACTAGCCTGTGATGTTTCTGCATTTGGCATCATTGCATGTGTTTCGTGAGTCTGAAGAAGACTGTACAGATTGGCATTGGACATATGGGCTAATAACGAACTTGTGACCTTGGGCTGGACTGGGTTGGGATGTTTTCTTAATGTACAGTTGCTCTTTCTTAGACACGTGAGGGCTTATGGATTTGTTTCTCTAGTCTACCCAGACTAACACACCATTCTATGAAGAACTGCCTTGCAAATTAGTTCGCACTGGCTTCCCCCTCTGGTACCCTGTCCCTCACACAACCCTTGCAGAAGCTCCTGAACTTGTGGAGAATTAGAAATGTGCATACACCCGCTGGCGTCTGAGCCGGTGAACCCTAAGTCCGGTGCTGCAGCTCTGGTCCCCAGGAGTCGTGGGTCTGGTGGTCTTCTCCCCTGAGGATCTGTGAGCAGAGCCTGAGCCCAGTGCCAGGCTGGGCACTCACATTCTTCTTTACTGGCTCTTTGGGCAGTGGAGGGCAAAGGGCATACACACCTACTGACCTTTCCCTGACCACAACCTCCCCCACCAGTGACCAGCAGCAGGTTGTCATGGTGGGGCGCCGGAGGAACTTGTACCGACGGGGACTGTGCTCCAAAATTGGGTGTGGAGTGAAATGAGCAGGAAGGCAGTGAGCCTTCGATGACAGCATGCACGCATGTGTGCTGTTGGCCGGGAAAGACGTGGCACCAAGGTTGCCTTTATAGAAGTGCAGCAGCAGGTGAAAGCAGGGAGACTCGGGGTTCTCCAGCCTTTCTGCACACACAGCAGGCCCATCCTAAACAATCTCGCTAAAGCCCCAGCCCCAAATACCCTCTCCCAGGGGGTTCTGACAACCAGCCAGGCATGGGCACCAATTCACTCAAGGGTGTCAGGTGCGGTGGTCTGCCTCTGTTGGCATCAGCTGCCTGGCTTATTGAAAATGTAGGTGCTGGGTTTCCCGCAGCCCCTCTGAACCAGCTGGTAAAGTGGGAAATCTGCAATTTAAGTCTTTCCTCTGCTTTAAGCCGTTTGAGATCCCAGGGGTCTTTGCCTTACCTTGGCCTGTGGGCTAATGCCATAGCTGGTGAAGGCATACTGCCACTGGGGCAGGCCCAGGTGAGTGATGAGCAGGCGGTAGTAGGCGGTGAAGGTGTCTGTGAGATGGTGCCAGTACAGCGCTCGGTCCAGGAACCAGATCTCGGCATCCTGTGCTGCCGCTGCAGGAGCAGAGGGAGGAACTGAGGGACCAGGATGGTGGGACACGTGCCCTCACCAAAAACCCAACTCCCGGCCACTGAGCAGATTCCAGCCCAGAGCAACCCTCCAGGCTTTCCAAAGCAGTGACTCGTCACCCACCTCCTTCCACAGGGACTCCTAGGATGTCTGAACCACTGTCCCGGAGGTGAGCAGCCTGGCATGTGACCACAGTGCCATCAAGCAACAAATGGCTTGCATAGTTCAAAAAAAAAAAGTTCCAAGAGTCGAAAGAATATGAAATAAAAAGTAAAAGTTGGCATTTTTCTTCTAACCTCCCCGCTCCATTCTCCAGTGGTCATGGCTGCCAGCTTCTCTTTCTCAAATTCTCCAGTCACCCATCTGTGGGCTCTGTCCATCAGGAAGCACATCAGGGCTACCGGCACCCCTCCACCAAGCACATACCCTGCTGGCTCCGCCTTTCTGGTGGCCTGGCTTTCATGGAGAGGGCTGTCTCTGTGTAGCCCCAGTCACAAGGCTGGGGGACACCTCCTCCTGGGAGCCCGGACCAGCCCCTCCCATGGGCCCAAGAGTCCTCCTCTCTCAGCTCTCTTCCTCTTCACATGCATTTTCACTCGTATCCAGCCATTCTGCTACAGCACCTCACGGACTCCCTGCTGTCTCCCAGTGTCCACACCCCTCTGCCTGGTTTGTAAAGTTTTACAAGAAGCAGGGAACTGATTGTTGGGTGTGCTCTCCTCCTCACTCCCTGAACGGACAGCAGTCACGGCACTCTCCAGGGCACAGCTTTGACCCTTGTGCCCTGTGCCTGCATGCTCCCTCCACCCCCTCAAATCTCTCCCACTGCCCAGCTGACTTCTGCTCAGACTCTCAGGCTCCTTGGCTAACGACTTCTCCAGCTGAAAGGCTCTCTTCTCCTCTGACGACCGTAGATGGACAGACTGTATAACCAGGTGCGGTGTCTTCTTTAAGGAGTCCTGGTGGCATGGTGGGGTTATAAGTTGGGCTGCAGTTACAAGGTCAGCAATCCAAAACCACTCCCTGCACCTTGGGGGAAAAAGATGACTTTTCTACTACTGTCTCGGCCAGCAACGGGAGCAGTCCTCTATGGTTGCGAGAGTTGGAATAGACTCCATGGCACTGAGCTTGCTGTCTTCTTAGCCCTCCCAAGCAGCGCTGCTTGAAGAGGCCCAGCTCTGGAGCTTCACAGGCTGTAGGCCAGGGGAAGAGGTGCTTCAGTCACCGCCCAGTAGCGAGATCATCCCCCTTGATGTCCTATCTGAGGGTCTTAGATTGGAGTCTAGTAATTGAGGCTTTTATGCATTAGCCTAAGGACGGAGCACAGGTTTCCAGATGCTGATCTACAGTGTGTGTCCACTGAGTCAGTCTAGAACAGAATCACATTTTCACTGTTTTCAGTTTGTCCTGAACATTATCTTAACCCTTTCGTCTGTGTGGCAATAACTCACAGATGGTAATGGCTCAAGACTCTTGTCATTGGCGTTGGGGGGGGGGGGGGTTAGGTGCTCATTGAGGACCAAAGAGGAATTCTGGGTCTTGGCAGCTGCGGGAGGGTTAGCAGAGTCTCAGGCCACAGAAGCATGTCCCGTACTGTGCTGGTTAGTGAGAAGGAACAGCCAAGGTCACACTCAAATGACAGGACTAGTAAATAAATGGGCCTCACCTGGTTTCCCATGCTTGTAGACAAGGCAAACTTTGCCGTTTCCATTGCAAGAATCCAGCTCAAATATCACACTGCGAGAGTCAAAGTGAGGCTTCTCTGGCTGGTCCTCTCCGGCTGCAAACACACAAGGGAGTGGTAACACCCCAAAGACAAGTGTAAACTTGGACTTATCTGTCTGGGTTGGCTAGGATGAAAATGACAGGTGAGTGGAGAAGGCCGTACCTCAGGCATAAGCTTAAACAGGCCTTTGGAATGTTGGCCAAATGACTTCTATTCTTGGCATGCCTGGTCTTCACCTGTGGGTGAGGCTTCCCGTCTGGGCTCCCCCATCACCAATTAGTAGTGTCCAGAACCTAAGGGAGGGTGGCCTTAGGAGAACCAACCCAATGCTCTGGCATTGAGACTCTATAAAGAAGGGATAATCTGAATGGCCTGATACTAACATCATTTTTCTTTTTACTATTTTTCAGACAACTGGTTTCCCCTCACTTATAGTGTTCTAAGGTTTTCTGATTAGAGTCCACTTTTCTTCTCTAATAGGTGTCTGTATAATATTTCACCATAATGTTATAGAATGCTAAGTCTGGTTCAGTTGGCAATAAGTATTTAGAAACCGGTCTTATGGAAAAAAATTTTCTGTAATAATAGTATGAGGGTCATGTGGGAGAATTTATAAACCTAAAAAAGATCAGAAAGTTCATAAAAATATTTTATTTATTCCTGTCCATAAATTTACAAACAAAAGTAAACCAACATCGAGTTGATTATAACTCATAAGACCTGTTAGGGCAAAGTTGAACTGCCCCTGTTCGTTTCCATCTATAAATCTTTACGGGAGTGGAAAGTCTTATTTTTTCTTCCATGGAACAGCTGGTGGGTCTTGGAGTTAGCCGCCCAAAGAGTAGCCCACTTCACTGCCAGAGTGCTATATGTCTACCCATATTCATATTCCATATGCAAGCATGAATATTTATATTTCTAATTTACATTTAAATTTTCTCTTCAAGGTTGGTTACTGTAGAATGGGGCATCTTTGATTTATCCTAACAATTTATTTGCTCATTTCTTTGGATTTCCTACAGAGATAATGCTATCAACTGTAAATAAGGACTTCGCCTACTTGTGGGCTCGTCCTACAAAGCATGAAGAAGACAGTAGGTGCCAGACGCCTTTCATCCCCCGCATATGGGGGACAAGAAGGTGCCTGGCCTTAGCCCAGTCCTCTGGAGGCTGACTCGTTACCCAGTCAATTTTTACTCGTCCAGCCTCACAGGCAGAGAAGACTCAGCCCAACAATTCCTCTACCTTGTAGGGGAAGAAGAGCTTCAGCACTAACATAGGAGGCCAATGTAACCATCTGTCCCTCGGTCTCAGAGTGACGGGCTCTTCTCAGGATTCATCACTTTCAAGCTTTCCTCCTCTACTGTCTGGTGCTCCTTTCCAATTGCTTGTTCAGTGGAAGGAAAATAAAGCTTCAAGCCCTTCTCACTACCAGGCCTTAGTATGAAACACAATGCTTGATGCCTATTTAGCAATAGTTAGTCTCCGTTTCTTAGTAGTTAGGCCCTGCTTGTGTTTGTGGAGACACTGGTACATAGCTCAAAACACTTGCCTCCTCCAACTTGCTTGACACTTCCCTGTTTCAGCCAAGGGGAAGTAGCAGAAGTTTTTGAGGAAGCTATGTGAGAAAATGACTGTTTTCTTTATAAAAAGGGTAGTCTAAGGGGCACTTTTTTCTTCTTAGGCATTTCTCCTTTTTTCCTGCTGGGAATGTATGCTGGAAGTCTGGAAGGAGAGCCTGCATTCCTCAGCCCTAGGGATGAAAACCAGGCCGGAGGCCTGTGTGCCGGGAAGCCAGGAGGAATGCTCACGGTCTTCATCAAGCATCGTTGGCCCCGGGATTCTTGCTGTGAGAAGAAACTCTCCAGTTCAGTTTAGCGGGGTCTCCCGGGGCTCTGCGGCAGGCCCTCACACCTGGCTCCGACAGCGGAAGCATTCACTCTGACAAATCTGCTCGTGGGTCTCGGCAGCCACTGGAGTCAGACGTGGCAAATATGTAGGGGGAAGAGGCTACCCCGGCGTTGCCTTCACACCGCCACGTTCCCGGAGTGCTCTCCGTGACGTAAGTGAGGGTAGCTGGATCGATAACATTTCTTCTTACACCAAGCATTCATGGCGTGCCTGTTATATGCCAGGTGCCAATCAGCGTGCCGGGACCAAAAGAAACCAAGTTCCAAATCCTGGATTTTTTAATTCACAAAAATACTCTTTGTGGAACAAGGCTAGTCTTTATTTACTCTTGGGCCCTCATAAGGCAGGAAGGGGTGATTTGAGCTTACAGGCATATTTACAACGTCTCCCGGAGTCGTGCTGGGCTGCACGGTCAGGCTGCTAACCCGAAAGTCAGCGGGTGGAATCCACTAGCAGCTCCACTGGAGGAGAAGATTTTCTACTCCTGTGGAGACTGACACCCTCGAAAGCCACAGGGGTAGTCGCTCTAGGTTCTGCTTTGGGGTCACCGTGAGTTCGCAGTGACTCAATGGCACTGGGTGACAACGGTGTCTCGACGCCTTTCTGCAGTTCTCCCCACTGTGACCAGGAAGCAAGCTCTCTCTACCTTCATCGAGGTCATCCTCCAGGTCTGCAAGGGTCGGTGCGCTGGGAAGTGAGTACATGGAGGACTGGTTGAGCTGGGTCAGTTTGGAGATGCTGTTAATGACCATGCTGCCCAGAGGAATGACGTGCTCTGTGGGGACACGGGAAACAATGCATGAGGAGGGGCAGCAGCCCACCTCAGGACTCAGCACAAGCGCGTCAGCTGGAGCTATCTAAAGCTCCACGCATGTTTGGCCTTTGGACTAAGGAATCAGGTGAAAAGTAAAACTAAGAGAGTTACTGCATCACAAGCCCCAAAGTACCAGCTTTTTAATGAAAAGATAAGGGTCAGGGGTGGGGGTGGGGAGGAAGCAGCTAGGTCATTGGTGAGCAGCCCTAGTGCAGTTTTTAGGGTGGAATGTTGGGAAATCCAGGCAAGGAGTCTTGTTTGAGAAAGGACTTAAAACAGTCCCCCCTCCGCCGCCCACCCTCCCCCCCCACCCCGCCCTAAGGAGCAGAGCTGTTGCTAGGGACCACGGAGTCGCCTTTGACTCTCCAGGAGCCCTGTGGTGCTCTGGGCTGCCAGCCTTGTCGTGATTGGCCGAGTGCCTGTTAAAGATTTCCACATGCAAAATAGCTCCCTTTCTACTCGTCATTCCCTTTATTCTATGCAGAGGGCAAGGCAGCCTTCTTGCTTGGTTCTAGTCTTCTGTGAGGAGGGTGCAAAGAATGCAGAGTGTGCATGTCCTATCAGACAATACAGGACAGAGGATGGGGGCTGGCATACAACACTTAGAAAAACACAGGCGTGGTCGAAGGCAGCAGTGTCTTCAACTTTATAAAAACATATGTATATGTATATATACATATGTACACACACGCACATATATACATTGTAAAATATGGTGTATATATAGACTATCTAAGAGGAAAAGACCACCAAACAGGTTACCATCCGAAGCTGCCTCTGCTGCCTTTTCTGTTACTGACTTAAGTGGTTCTGAAAAGACTGGGTTAAGAAGACTGGGGTTGGGGAGATTACATCAGAAAATGTACAGGCTTGGGGAATCAATGAACAATGGACCCCATCTTAAAGGATGGAGGATAAACAAGCGGCCATCTGACTAAAAGCAACAAAGCCCACATGGATGAAGCACACCAGTCTGTGTGATCGTGAGGTGTCCATGGGACCAAGTATCAGACTCCAAACAAAAAATCATTTTGATGTGAATGAGGGGGTGGTGGTGGAGTGGAGAACCAAAGCCCATCTGTAGTCAGTTGGACATCTCCTTTCAGAAGGATCACAAGGAAGAGACGAGCCAGTGAGGAAGCAATGTAGTAGCATGGACGAAACACACTTTCCTCTTTCCTCTAGCTCTTTAATGCCCCCCCACTCCCACTACCATGACCCCAATTGTACCTTACAAATCTGGCTAGACCAAAGCATGTACACTGGTACAGGTAAGAGCTGGCAACACAGGGAATCCAGGACAGATAAGCCCTCAGGACCACATATGAAAGTAGCGATACCAAGAGGGTCAGGGTCAAATGGAAGGAAAAAGGGGGAAATGATCACAATGCTAAACATACACCCCCCTCCCAGGGGGTTGGACAACAGGAAAGTGGGTGAAGGGAGAGAGCAGCCAGTGTAAGACATGAAAACAAGAAATTATCAACTATGAAGGGCTCATGAGGGAGGGAGAAAAAAATGATCTGATACCAAGGGCTCAAGGAGAAAGAAAATGTTTTGAAAATGATGGCAACCTATGTACAAATGTGCTTGACACAATGGATATATGTATGACTTGTGATAAGAGCTGTAAGAGCCCCCAATAAAATGATTAAAAAAAGAAGAAAAAGACCCCAGATGTACAGAGAGGAGGCAGAAGCCAAGTGGGGAGCTCTCCCTTCTGTAGATATGCTGGGCAGTAGGTGGTGCAAGTTACCTGCCAATGATCAAACTTGATCTAGGGATGTGGTTGAAATACAGAGACAATACAGGTGTCTGGGGGGGTGGAGAGATTTGTGCCAGGCCTGGTCTTTCATCTAGAGGCTCGAGGAGGGTTTCCTAGCTTAAGCAATTTGACAGACACCTTCACATGAATGTGCAGGGCTGCCTTTCATGTCTACATGGTATCTGCAATCTCTGACATGTTGTCAGTTCCCACACCCACCAGGAGGCACTGACCTCGTAAAATCTAAGTCTGATGGAGGTTAATGATTATTGTTTTCTCCCACCCTCACCCAGCAGAAAGCCCGTACAGTGTGCTGTCAGGGAGGTACTAGTTAGACTCTGGCAGGAGCTGAGGACAGGTGTTGATGGAGAGGCTGTTGACGGTACTTGTTCGCTCTGGGAGGTGAGCCAAGCGGGAGCATTGCGCTGCAGGAACACCCAGGCACACCAGCAAGGTGCAGGGGCTTGGCCGTCCGGGGCATCTCCTGCCACTGCCCAGCCAGGGAGATGGACTCACCATCCAGCTTCACGCTCCAGGTCATGTGGAAGCCGTTGGTCATCAGGTAAAAATTCTTCATATCCTCAGGCAATATACAGTTATTTTTCTGCAATCACAAGGCAGCTGAGTGTTAAGTCAGGGCTGGGAAAGACGGCTTAACATGTTTCAGATGTGGCAAGTAGGAAGGCTAAGGTAAAGATGCTGCAGGAGGAGGCAAACAAAACAGAGTCCCTTGTTTGATCTCTTTTCTGCCCCAGCAGACAAGGGAGAGCAGTGGTCTGTTCTGTTTGATGGCAGTGGTGAGCTGGTTGAGAAAGAGCTTGAAAGGAGCTGGCTGGAGTGGTGGTTGAGGGGACGATGGAGAGAAAGGCCCAAGCAAAGCTTTAGAATGCCAGAGCCAAGGAATTCTAGCCAGCTCTCAGATCTGACAAAACATTTTGGATCTAGGCTCATAAATAACTTTCTGAAATTATTGGGAAAATGAGAACATTTTAAAAGTAGGGTGCATGCACTTCTAGAACATTTAATGTAATCAGCCTATTCTTATAGTTGTGACAGTGCTTTGAAAGCAAACAAAAAATAAAAACCAAGATACATTAAGACATTCATATGGATAAAACATCATCCAAGCTGGTGGTGGAAAGAACAAAGGAATATGTTAATGCTCTTTTAGAAAGTACAAAGAACAAGTCCCAAATTCTAATTTCCATATTTTTCAGAACATAAGACGCATCTGACCATAAGGTCCACTCAGTTTTTTGAGCAGGAAAACAAGAAAAAAATATTCTGAACCAAATAGTATCAGTATAGTAAAATGTTCGGACCATAAAATGCACCCTTGTTTCCCCCCCACTGTCAGGAGAAAAAAGTGCGTCTCATGATCTGAAAAATATGATAGTCTTTATGTCTGTGACCAGTCTTCTTCAGACAATCAAACCACTGCTGTGCTCAGAAGACTGAGTTCCCCCTTCCCTCCTAGGTCCCTTACAGCGACTTGTTGACATTGCTATAGGGCAGTAGTTCTCAACCTTCCTAATGCCACGGCTCTTTAATACAGTTCCTCCTGTTATAGTGACACCCCCTCACCCCCACGACCAGCATAAAATTTTTTTCATTGCTACTTCATAGCTGTAATTTTGCTACCATTATGAATCTGGCGACCCTGTGAAAGGGCCACTTCACCCCCAAAGGGGTTGAGAATTGCTGTTAAAGAGGCAAAGGGGCCATATGTTAAAAATGCTGCCCAAACTTGTGGCTTTGGCAGTATGACACAACCTTATGTCAGGTTTCATTTGATCCCATTGTCAGTTTTTGATACCAATATGTATGGTATCTCCAGATGATCTGAGTTCACTTCTGAACTCTGCCACGCTCTCAGTGATCTGGAACATATCCCTTACACAGTCAAAGAATACTTTGAGAATTTAAAACATCGTAGAAGGGGACGGGAGGCCTGGAGGGACCTACCATTAAGCATGTTCTCTTCTCTAATTTTGAGTTTTGCTCTACACTGCTCTCTTTCAGAGAGATTTTGGTTTAAGGTTTAGAGATGCTTTCGGTGCAACAGTTTGAGGAACGCACCCAGCCTCCACGGGTCTCAGAAGGAAGAGAGAAGGCCAGGCAATCATTCTGAGTTGACAGCACAGCACTTTCAAGAACTATCGATGAGAAGAGAGGTAGAAGCTCACAGGTTATAACCAGTGGTTGGTTTTTTAAAAAAATTTTGTTACTAAACGGACAGCAGTTGTCATTTTACAGAAACAATGTTTTAACTTCCTTGCTCTGAAGACTAGATGATGTGATCTGTTTGATTCTCTGGCCCCTTGGATGACATTTTATTTTCTAGGTATGTAGTCACTGAAATTTATTTATTTTTAGTTTCTGGAATTTAGCCTGTGCTAATTACTTCCCTGGCTCAGTTTCCTGTCATTTCCAAAAGGAGACATATGCGCAAGCTGAGTGCTTTTCTCTATATGAGCTCCCCTGGGCACAAGCCCGCACCACTGTCTGACAAAGTTCTTGGTCCTTTCATGACCCCAAAGACCAGCATCTACTCTGTGAATTTGGTCACTGGTGCCATCTAGTGGTACAGACGTGGAAACTAATGCCTAACGCCTGTGCGTGTGTGCTCGAGGTAAACTTGTATACTGATTCAATAAATGTGTGAAACCACTGGCAGCATTTTTATGAAAAAATTTTTTTTCATTTATATTTTTATAATGTCCTTGAGAACATATATAGCAGAATATACACCAATTCCCCCAATTTCTACATGTGCAACTCAGTGAGACTGTGAACATTCTTCAAGTTGGGCCGTCATTCTGACCCTCCTCTGAGTTGTTCCTCTCCTGTGAATGAAGACTCAATGCCCCAGGGTTCTTCTCTAAACTCGCTGTTTATTGCTATCAGTCGGATCCTAGGACAGACTTTAATGGTGCATGACACTTGGGGTACACTCTCTACAAGCTAAACTACTGCATGATTTTCAAAGACTTCAGTATGTGTGTGTGTGGGTGCCAGAACCAGCATGCCTCTCTTGCCCCACGCACCTGACTCACTAACCCTGCTTTGCATGACTTGTTTTTGTTTCTCTGAAAGAAGAGGGACTTGAAAGGGCAGTGATTTGAGGATGTAGAAGAGGTGATACATAACAAAACAAAAGAACCAGGGAGGTGTGGTCAGCTATCTAAACAGATGAGTTTGAAAAAATGTTTCCAAGAGTACAATCACAGACTTGACAAATGTATTAATTGTAATGGAGAGTACTTTGAAGGTTGATAAGGTTGTTTTGTTACAAAATTTAAATACACAGCTTTGCGGGTGTACTCCCTCATATATGTGCCTTTACTGTGAATTAGGTGAAAGTTTACAGAGACATCTGTAGCTTTACATTCAACAATTCACACCCATATTTTTTCACTTTATGTGGCTCATTGTCTCCATGAACAATTGGCTCTTTTGTCATGAGTCCAGAGAAACTAGATGGTTGGATTTTAAAAACTTTTTATTGTGAATTGGGGGAAAACTTACAGAGCAGAGACAGTCTTACATTTTACAACCATTATGCAGTTTGTTTCATCTCTTTCACGGCAGTCCTCTCGATGTAACCTCACTGACATCTTCTGTTTCCTGTTGCCATTCCTTCTCCTTTCCTAACTCCTCTGAGGTTTGGCCTCAGGTCAATGCGAGCCCTTTGATCTCAAAGCTGACTCTTCTAAGGTGCACACACTGCAATGCCTCCTGCTCACGCTCTCTGCGCCCGCGCTGTCAGGGCCCACATGGATCCTTTTCCTGTGAGGGGCCACTTGAGCAGGGAGGGGTCCGAGTGGTAGATGCAGGGCTGTTGGCAAACAGGGCATTATGGGTTGAATTGTATCCCCCGCAAAATATGTGCTGGAATCCTAATTCCTATACCTAAGGGTATAATCATATTTAAAACAGCGTCTTTTATGTTATGCTAACAAGGCAACATCAGTATAGGGTTTGTCTGAAAACTAATCACTTCTGAGCTGTAAGGAGCAGGATAATTGTGGGAAAGACATATGCCACCTAAAAATTGCAAAGGAACCGAGGAATGTTGGACCTACACAAGGTGGAAGTGACAAGGGTCTTCCCCAGAGCAGTCAGAGAACCTTCCTCCACAGCTGGCCTCCACAGCTGAATTCAAATGTCTAGATTTCTGAGCAGTGAGGAAAGGTTTATTTTCTTTCTGGTCACTCACTCACGGTATTTCTGATCGAGCAGCAATAGACAACCAAGACAGGGTCTCACAGCGTGAGTCTGTGTCTGTAGGTGCTGGTCCGTGCTGGGGCAGGCCCTTCATGAGCCCATTTGTGAGCACAGCTGGAGACGTGCCTGTTCAGGAAGCCCACCGAGGAACAGGGGTCAGCCTTACTGGAGAGGTGGGGAAATGTTGACAACTTAATCTGCTAGAAATACCCTCAGGAAGGACCTCAGTGTAGGGGAGAAAAACCTGGGTGGCCTGTGGAAGAATGAGAGGAGCCCTCTAGAAGAGTCGTTAAGGATGATCTGGAAAGCCCCCTTAAGGGAGGTTGGATGGCTAACTGGAACCTTCTGTTTCGCTGAGGGAGGTTGGACACCCTACAGCCAGAGCCGAATTGCTTAAGACTCAAAATAGAGGCAGCATGCTCTGCCCCAAATTCTTTCTCAGCACAAAATAGCAGTCTGCCTCCATAAATCCATGATAAAATAAATAAATAAATACTGGCTTGTGGGGGGCGCCATATGTCCTGATGCAGCTCTGTGAATGGCAGACATCAAGAGAGCGTCCAGAACAGCGGGCCCCGGGCTTAACGAGGCGCTGGGATCTTATCATCAGGGGACTTAATAGAAGTCGTTACACTTAATGCCTCCCTGCTTCAAGAGCCTGTGGATGAAATTGCTTCACTTTCAGGATTGAGATAAAGGGGCGCTTGTGGGAAAGCAGCTGGGTGACCTGAGAAAGTTCTCCCCTCTTTCCGACCTCTGTTGTATTTTAAATCAGACTTATTCTTTGTTCACCCATTCCTCAGACAGGTGTTAAGTGTCCATTATGGAGTAACAACAGAGCAGGGTGCTGGAAGTACTGGGATGACACAAGAAGCACTGGGGAGGACCTGGGGGTGGCTGATTTCCGTCCATCTTCCTCCTCTATCTCTTTGAGAGAATGCTGATTTTATCTGAGATGGAAATGTGGCCAGCACACCACTTGTTTTCCAAGCCTCTTCTGCTTTAAAGTGTAAACAGATGTCCGGTGAAGGGGCTACTCAGACATCTGACTTTTGTGTTCAAAGGCGCCAGATGTGGTTGGTGACACTCTTCACCTCTTCTTCCTGCTTCCTGTGGTGGTCCTCTGCTGCCATGTAGGAAAAAGTCCTGAGGGTTAGAGACGGTGGTTTCAGGGGGTCTGGGCTGATCAAACAACTGCAGCAACCATCTACTCTATGAGTTGTTGAGCAAGAAAAAGTAATTCCTTTTGGTTCAAGCTATTGTTGGTTTAATAGTGTATTTCAAGCCAGACATATTCCTAGCTTCTAAGACCATAAATGATTAAGCACTGTGGAGTTGCCAGGGGCAACGACAACTAGCAAGCAGTCGTTCGGTAGAAGGAAATCAGATGTGCTTTCTGGTGCTTTAGACTCCTGGGGAAAAGAGAAGGCTAGGTAGCGATGGTTCCCTGAGAAACACAGGGTGCTGTGAAGTGAGAGGACCACTGATTTGAAACGAAGAGGCACCTGATGAATTTTGACAGAGAAAAGTCCATGGAATAGAGTGGAAAAAGAGAGTCTGCAGGAGGCTGAAGGGCAGCTAGCTGCAAGAAAGGGGGCAAAAGGGGCACACTATGGACCACTGAACCTGTATGGCCTATCACCTGTCTTCATAAAAAAAGTGTTATTGGAACCCAAAGCCCACTCATTGCAGTATTTCAGTGCTACGTTAGTAGATACATAAATATTGCAAGAGCTCATCAGGCTGAAAATATTTACTATATGACTTCTTAGAAAGAAAGTTGCCATGTCTGGATTGAGATGGTTTTTGTTTTCCAAACATGTGTGCCTGTGCAGAGGAACAGAGGGACCTGGAGGGAGACACAGACTGGAGGTCTGTTTGCTTATAATCTTTAAGGCCTGGGCGTTTTTTAGTCTAGGAGGCGCTGCCAGGATAGAGGGAGGGATTGAAACCGAGGTGGGAGGGATTGTCATTGGAGGAGAAGGCAGAGACAGATTAGAGGCTGAGCAGAGGCTGGGGTTAGGAAGTCACTAGTGAGCCGGTGTCTGCAGGCTGATTGCTGCTACCAGGGAAGCTTACAGTGATTCACGACAGGCAGGAGAGGGTTCGCTCTGCAGGAAAGTTCAGGACCTGCTCTCTGCAAAAGGGAGAAAAAGCCAGGCTGAAGAGAGAGGTGATATTCTGGCAGATCATTTAGTCTCTGTGGGCCATCATTTTACCATCAGTAAAGTGAATTTTTATCTGGGGACTAGAGAGTCTAACCAATCCAGAATTGCAAAGCACTCTGCAACTATAAAATGTCATGGAAATGCTTAATAATAATAGAATTCTCCTGGCAGTGGGTGCTATGGGAATTAAGAGGCAGATGCTTCCGTGGTTCCTGAAAGATGAAAAGCATGGTGCAGACATTAGATAACACTAACTACTATTATTACAAAAGGCACCGTGTACATGAATCACAGAACTGCACAAAATGAGGCAGATTGAAACCATTTTTGAAAGAACAACAACAAAAAGGGTGAGATAAATTAAAAAACAGGATGGGATTGTTCACTTTTGAACCCCAGGGGACTGCAGTACATATATGGATATTTATGGATAGATAAATATGGATGTCTAGGTTTTCAACCATTTCTTCCCGGACGCGCACCACAGTTGCTAACAACACTGATTCCAAACCACATATTTTCCAGAGGTGCAGAGAAGTTCTGTTTGTGAGTCTAGGGTCCGGAGCTGGCATTAGGACTCCCCTCCTAATGGTATGGTGCTGTGCCCTCCCCCGCCACCCCCCTCCCCACCCAGTCCCTCCTACTATACTATGTTAACAAGCTTCCCAGAGCACTGTCTTTGCCAGGGGGCTGAAGCTGGGGCAGTGGGGCCCTTCTCTGAGGGCCTTAGTGGGCCATCCCTGCGGCATGGTGAACTAGCTCGGCTACTCAAGGAAAGGGTGGCAGTTTGCAGACGCCCCCACATGCCTCAGATGCTGTGTGGACTTTAATAAGGCAAACAGAGGTGGCTTGTGCGTACGAAGTTAGAGTGAACAGTTTCCTTTTTTTTTTTTTTTTAAAGGATACTATTTTATTGGGGCTCATTTTGCTGAAAGCTTACATAGTACATCAGGTTTTCATTAGACGACTTCCAGGTTTCCCAGGGGTTCGAGCACTCAGCTGCCCACAAGAAGGCCAGTGGTTCAAATCTACTTGCCACCCCTTGCCTCTGTAGAGACGGACAGCCTTGCAAAGTCCATGGGGCAGCTTTACTCCGTCCTGTGGGGCCACTGGCAGTCAGGATGGACTCGATGACTGGAAGCTTGGTTTTGTGCTTTGGTGGGGCAATTTCTAGACAGGCTGTTCAGGAGACATGACATAGAGACTTTTTTCACAGTGCGATGACATTCTCTTTAACCGCATTCCGGGTCTGTTTTCGGAACGTTAGTTTCCCTGTCTTCTGATCTTCTCATCTTTGATTTAGAGTTATTATTATTATTTTTTAAACAGAGCATCCACCTCATGGGTAATATCCTACCTATCTTTTGTGTGTCAGTCAGTTATTTGGTTAAGAGATGAACTCAGAGGGGCAGTTTTAGTTGGTGGTGTGAAGAGTTTATCAGGGTGACAGTCTCAGGAATTCTCTAGTCTCAACTGGTCCATTAAGCATGGAATTTCATTTTGTGTTTTTCCCCCCTAGTCCATCAAAGGGGTCTCTACTGTAGCAGCCAGATGCCATCTAGTTCTTCTGGGCTGTTACCTCTATAGACAAGGCTCTCTTTGGGTCCTGGGTCTTCCCCTTTCATTGTGCCCTCAATGAATAGAGACCAAGAACTGTGTCAGAGATGGCTGTTTGCAAGCTTTTTATTTTTATTTGTTTATTTTGATATTATCAGGGAGTTCCTTTTACTTGGGTCCAGGACCAGTGGTCTTCTCCCGTGGAGACCAGCGCCAGAGCGAGCGAGTGTCATTCCTTTGGCTTCTGCCTTTTTCTCAACCTCATAGACCCTTCCTGTCGAGCCGACCTCTCTTTCAAATTCACCATCCCCGACGGGCCTGAGTACTCAGTCAGCATGCCAAGCACGGGATTACTTCTGCTTATATGTACTCATCTGGAGTGAACAATTTCAAGTGGAATTATTTCATTAGTAAATCAGCACAAGTAAACCTGTGCTTACCTCAATTATTGGGTAAAGAGGTAGATCCTGGATTTCACATACAGAAAAACATCCAAAACAAAGAAGTACAACACTGGCAAAATGAAAGAAAGGTTTCAGTCTAAAAGAAGAAGAGGGGCTGAGTGCAGGACTGCGGGCCATTGGTTTTGCGGTTCAAATCCAGCGGCAGCTCTCCGGGAGCAAGGCTGGGTAGCTCCCACGACCACCAGAGGACACTGATGCCCCCTCCCCCCCAAAAGTTGGCATTTATTTAAAAACAAAACAACAAAAAAGAAAGCAGAATATATCAGAAATGGAAACAACTTTAAAATGACTGGAGAGGGAGATCAAATGATCATGGGTTACATTTTCATCTCACTACCTCTGCTGTAATCGACTTTGCAATGCCCTCTGTCTGACAGCAAGGCTATTGACATTCCTGGACGATGATCACAGGGGAGCACCATGCAGGGGCCCTGCAAATGGATTTTGGACTATTGCTATCAGTCATTGCCTCCTGCAACCCAGTGTTCACTTTAAGTTCTGATGTTATTCCCTCTTTCAGATTTGGATTTTATTGTTTACAAGCCTTGGATCATGTAGACTGGTGTGTTTCTTCTTTTGTGGCTACCGCCTTTAGATGGCTGCTGGTTTGAAGACCGATCTTTAAGACCCCAGATGTCATTCTTTCTCATAATCAGCTATCACCCGGTATCTTCAGGACACTTTGCTATAGCACCCATATCTTAGTGATCTCTTCATGAGTGCAAGTACTGAGTGGGGCCACTCAGAAGACCTTCTTCACCTCGATCATCTTCCCTTGGTGCAAGTGCAGATTTTAAATCACTGAAAAAATTTCAAGTCTTTTCTTGCAGTAGAGTAAGGCTGAATAAGAACCATAAGCACCTGTTCCAATTACCCTACAAATTTCACTTAAAGACTCATTTAGTAATGGATCTTGTTCATAGCTTGTATACAGCAACACTCCGTTCCCACCTTCCGTATTTTGTACATCAGCATTCAAGCATCTCAAAGGTCTTCAGAAAGTCCAGATATACCAACTGCTCAAGTGAATACAAAAATAGTGATCCTTAACACTGGGAGCCCTAATAGCACAGTGGTTGTGCACTGGGCTGGTATCCTCAAGGTCGGTAGTTCAAACCACCATCTGCTCCTTGGAAGACAGACGAGGCTTTCTACTGTAAAGAGTTACAGCCTCAGAAAGCCACAGAGGCAGTCCTACCCTGTCCTCTATGAGTGAGGGTCAACCCCGGACAAGTGAGTCTGGGGAGTTTTTTGAGATCCTGATACTGTTTGTACTTGAGAGATGGCATAAGCTATGATCCTTGGATTTAAGATATTTCAAGGAAAGGGTTCACAGGAAAACGTCAATCAATGTATCTTATTATTCTGGGTGTTTTCACACAGAATGCTGCTAACTGGATATAACTGAAGAAAATGTCCCAGTAATTGTCCGAAGTACTTAAAAATTTCTCTTCATTTATGCATACTCATTAATCCTTTCAGACCTCTAATGGCTATTTATCCCGCTCTATCATGACATTCTCCCCCTGTGAATCTAATCTGAAGGACAACCCAATGTCATGGTGCCGAGTTCTCCGAGCTGAACAGACCTCAATGAGATCAGATGCAGGCCCTAGCCCAGACAAACAGCTATGGAAGGTATGCTCACAAGGAATACACTACAGAATAATAAATGAGGGCACAAGGTTCACGTCTTCTCCTAAAAGAGTGCTAAAGATTATACAGTACAGGCACAAAGGAAAAATATGCCTCTGAGATTACTTTACTAAATAAGTGCCATAATAGGACATTGCCCAGACAAGACATTCTGTCGCTCCCAACCACATGTAAGGCTTGGGATTCAAGCAAGGGATGCTCAGTCTCTTTAGCCGACAGGGAGCCATCAGGAGCTCTCTCTCAGAGGGTCCTGGGACAGTTCTCTCTGACTGAAGTCTATAAAACAGACCAGGATAGATGTCCTAAACCAGTGGTTCTCAACCTTCCTAATGCTGGGACCATTTCACGCAGTTCCTCATGTTGTGGTGACCCCCCCCCCCCACCCCAACCATATTTTCATTGCTACTTCAGAACTGTCATTTTGCTACTTTTGTGAATCAGGCAATCCCTATGAAAGGGTCGTTTGACCCCCCAATGATGTCATGATCCACAGGTTGAGAAGTGCTGTCCTAAATCACCTCTTCTCTCTCAATGTCATTTCAACAATGGCAACAAGATTCGGTTTGGACAAGATCCGGCGTGTTCAGGATGGAATGGCCGTAGACAAGATTCAGTCTAGATCAGCCAGTGAGAGGGTTGACAAATAGACACTGTTCTAGAAATTCCTTCGGTTTTAATAAGCTGTGAGTGTTAATGGAGTCAGGGACAAAGTGAGCCCAGGAAAAGAGTGGTGCTGATCCAGGGTCCAGGAGCGAGCCCCTACTAGTGCTGGAGGAGCTGTTGGCCCAGCCCAGGCAGGGTGAGGAGGGCATGGATGGGCATGTGTGCACATGCATGGACTGGCTGCTGAGGGCAAGAATCAAGTGCTTGTATGACAGGCTCAGAGACAGGTAGCTCTGAGTTCAAATTCAAATTCTGCTATTTGGCAACTATGTGACCCAGGGCAACTAACCTCTCTGAGCCTCAGTTTCTTCATCTATATCACAGAAATAGCAACTAATGTGTTATAATTATTACTTTGTAGGAATAAGTAAATTATTCAGTACACATTAGCAGGCACTCATTGTCTAGTAGGGTAATTTCTTGTTCCCTGCTCAAATCTGTTTGCCACTCAGGAACCACTGGAATTTTACCTTGGGATGTTAAGGAAGAGATGAGTTAGCTAGGGTGCAGTACAGCACCGATGAAACACACAACATGCCTCTATTCCCTTAATGCTTCCTTCCCTCCACTAGCATGATCCCAGTTCTACATTACAAATTTGGCTAGACCAGAGCACGTACACTGGTACAGATATGAACTCTCGACACAAGGAATCCAGGATAGATAAAACCTAAGGAACTGTAATGAGAGTAGTGATATCAGGGGAGTTGGGGGGAAAAGGTAGAACCAATCACAATGATCAATGTATAACCCATACTCACCACCCCAAGGGGGATGAACAATAAAAATGTAAGTGAAAGGAGGCAGTGGATGGTGTAAAATATGAAAATTTGTAATTTATCAAGGGTTCACAAGGGGGAGGGAGGGAAAAAAAGAGTTCATAGCAAGGGCTCAAGTAGAAAGGAAATGTTTTGAAAATGATAGCAACAAATGTACAAAAGTACTTGATACAATTGATAAATGGATTGTTGTAAGAGCTGTACAAGCCCCCAATAAAATGATTACTAAACCCCCCCAAACCATCCCCAGGGCTCCCCCTTGCTCTGACACTGATCCACCATGTCCCGCACATTCCTTACTGACCCTACTCCTTTGCGCGCCTGCCAAGTGACCGTGCTTACACTTATGGAACAAGTTCATTCTTCCCATCTCAGGGCCTCTACACCAGCTGAAGACCCCTTTCCCCAGACCTCTTCTGCCCACTTGACAACTTGGCATTACGTCTTTGAGACAATTTTTTTTTTTTTTATCCTCCACATCAGTCATGCCTCCTGACACACTTGCCTTTCCTTTCTCAGTCCTCAGTCGGTCTCTAGTTCCGCTTGTAATGACTTGGGGTAGTAATGCCACGAGCTAAGCAATGTGTCTTTTGTGATTCCCAATAATGCCTGGGGCTCAGCACCAAGCACGATGCTTGGCACATCCCACAGCTAAACACTTTTGTTAAATCAATGAACGATAGTTAGGGGAGGACTGGGAAGCACTAGAAGTGAGCAGGTAAATTCCTCCCTGTAATAAATATTCTGCTCAGCATGAGCATTTTTTACCTTCCTCACGGTAGTTTTACCTTTGTCATATACAACTGTGAATGTCTCGTGGTCCTCACACCACTGTGGGCTTAAATAAGATGTTTTAGGTGAGAGAACTGTTGAGTAGGTTGGACGGAGAGAAGAGGGAACTCACATTGAACCTTAGATAAGAATAGGTGACTTGCCCTCCTCTGTGCTCCTTTGGGGGGGGTGGTGGTATTTAAGCTGTTGGCAGTTGAGAACCCCACAGAAAACACTTACCTGTTCCCAGGAAGAAATCATATGACGTTCAGCAGGCAACTTCTCTGTGATGGCCACCTCGGTCACTCCTGGGGAAGACTCTGAAGGAGGAAGAAGAGCGTGTGTAGAATTGCGCTGACGTGCATCTACCTAACCTACGGTATTTTCAATCACTGCCTATGCCTGTGAAAGCAGGACCCTGAATAGGGAAGACTGGAGAAAAAAGGGATACATTTGAATTAGGATGTTGGCAAAGGATACTTAAATTACCATGGACTTCCAGAAAGACAAACATGTAGGTTCTGGAAGAAGGGCAGCCAGAAATTTCCTTACAAAGAAAGAAGATGAGACTTTGTCTCAAGAACTTTAGACATGTTGTTAGGAGACCCAACCCAACAAACTGTCAAGTTGATTCTGATTCCCAGCAATTCTACAGGGCATGGTAGAATTGTCCATGTGAGATTCCTAAACTGTCATTCATTACAGGCACAGACAATCTCTTTTTATTCCCAAGGAGCAGCTGATGCTTTCAAACTGCTGGCCCTTGCAGTTTGCAGCACAGTGTGTTACCCACCATCAGTCTCTGGAAAAGGACACTGTGCTTCGTAAAGGACAAGGTCAGCTAGAAAGAGGAGGATCTTCAGTGAGATGGACTGACAGAATGGCTGAAACAGCAGGGTCAAATCTAACAATGGTGGGGATGGCGTAGAACTGGATGTTTCCTTCTGTGTGACGTAGGGTTATGGGTCAGAACCAACTACATGACACCTAAAAATACTAACAACAAGAGTTGCAATTTGCCTTCTCTCCTACATCTGTATACTAGAGGCTGGAAACTTGTTGATGAGAGAACTCTGAAAAGCATTTATTACGGGGAAAGCAGCAAGAACGAGGTAGACCTTCGATGGTACTGGATTCCATAATTTAGGACCTCATAGAAAGGGCACCAGCACAAAGTGCTCGACACCCAGCGGTCATTCAGTCATTTCACTTGTTGAAAAAGAACAGAGATTCTGGATTCCTCGTAGTTTTTGCACTGAACTTCTCAGCTTAATCCAAACACTTATGACTTGGTGAAAAGTATAAAAGAAACACCACCTCCCCCCCCCCTTTGATATTGTCTGTATATTTTAAAAGGTGACCTCAGGGGTGGATTTCCGTTCAAGGTTGAGAGTATCAGTAGTCAAGGGCTCTGGTCTCAAGTGGTGCATGCCTGGATAGCTTGTTACGAAGGTGAGGTTTGGGACCTTATTTTTCTCCCTGTCTATTAGAACTCATCGATTATGGCCCTAACCAGATAGGGAGTAGTGGTGGTTGGGCAAGACTTAGTTGTTGTTTATATACAGAAAGAGCTCACTGGATCTCATGTGCTCATGACCCTGATTTAACAACTGTAATATTCTCTTCCTGACTCATCTAGTCCTACTGCTTTCTTTTTTAAAAATAATTTTATTGGGGGGCACATGCAACTCTTAACACAAATCCTTACACATATCCATTGCGGAATAACACCTATTACAGACATAAAACTGGCTTTCTTTTTTTCCCCCTAAATGACATTCTTCATAACTACACATTCTAAGATTCTCAGAATTTAACTCAAGAAGATAAACTCCATCAAAAACCATATCAAAGCAATCAAGCCATGTCTCTAATTGCCATTCAAAACAGGTGTGGATTCCATATAATCTGGTCTTTCCTGAAGGAGTTGTGTTCTATTATTTACCCTGAGGTAAACAAGAATCCAGCTGCAGGGTAATACAACAGGTTTCAATACTTCCTCCCATATATTCCATTTGTGTGGTTACCTGGATCCAAGATTTTGAAACCCTTAATATAAGACTTAGAATTGTCATAAAAGTCCATCCACTCTACCCCTTTCTCCACTCTCTTTCCATTGCCACTACTCTATTCTAATCCACAATCAACTTAGATGAAATCATAGGCATAAATCCTCCAGCTTTGATCCGTCCTTAGCACATCTGCCCCCACACTGATGTGGTCTTAGCAGACCTTGCCTAGTCTTGACTTTTGTCTGGAAGAAAAGGCCCTCATTATGCCTATTTAACTTTATTTTCTCCCACCTCATAGCCGAAGTGCATGCTTCAGGTGTTAGTTTACTCCCTATCTCCATGCCCCAGAAAACCAAGTCTGCGTTCACCTTCCATTAGGCTGCCTCCAGGAATGGGAGACCTTTAACATGGTGCACTGATTGTATGCATCATGAAATTTCCTCCAAGCTGTCCGGCCACATTTGGGGATGCAGCAACCGCTCCAAAGCGGGAGGTGGGACTTCTGTATACTACTTGTTTTAGACTTGCTTTATGGATTCACTCGCTATGCAGTTTTGGATAGGTTTCTATGCCCCTTTCCCTGTGTGGGGGGGAGATAGGAATAATAATAGTAATGCAAACTTAGCTAAAGGAAACACACGAAGTACATTTTGCTGAGAATTTTTACTTCTAAGGGATATTAGGCTGCAATTTTCTATTTTGGTCAGGCCGTTACCTCATTTTAGTATCAGGTATAGGTTCATTTCATTAAATGAGTTTGCTGTCCTTTTCTATATTCTAGAATAGTTGGTCTCCTAGGAGTGTTTCATGGTTTTCTTTCTATAAGTCTTTTGTTTTTACTGGCGAGGTTTATTTCTAAGTACATCGTCTTTTATATGACTCTTGTAAATGGTATTGTTTTCTTGCTTTCCTGTATAGAGCTCTCTTCCTTGTATATAGGAATTTCTCTTCTAATTTTGCTGAGAGTTCTTAATGTCTTTTCTGACATAATATGACATGTCGTTTTTTCATTTTGATTTATTTACATGGTGTGGTATATTGGTTGCTTTTCTAAGGTTGAACTATCCTTGCTTACCTGGTATGAGTGATTTTTTTTTTATTCTATTGGGTAGGATTTGTTGAGGATCTTTTCATCTGTGTGCACAGCAAATTCTGATCTGTAATTTTTCTATCCTGTCTCTTATTTGGGTTATGCTTGCTTCTGGAATAGTTTGAGTAGAATTGTGTCAATTTTTCTATGTTTGGTATAATTCCTTGGTTAAGGTGATTTTTTTTCAATGACCTGATCTAGTTCGTTTTTTGTTTTGGATCTGCTGAGGTTTCTAAATCAGTGTATGTTAGTTTAGCGTGCTTCTAGAAACTTGTTAAAATGGTCCGCCATAATTTTGTATTT
Source organism: Nesogale talazaci (assembly GCA_004026705.1). Taxonomy (NCBI): domain Eukaryota; kingdom Metazoa; phylum Chordata; class Mammalia; order Afrosoricida; family Tenrecidae; genus Nesogale; species Nesogale talazaci. Next base: position 56,091 of record PVJH01008554.1, on the reverse strand, counting down.
TTTTTTATCTTACTTGGTTCTATTGTGATGTCATTCAATTAATGTCCTTGTTTGTTATGTTATGGAAAAGTATGGTGAAAGTATGTCATATGTCTTTTCTGATTTGAAAGCAGTCAGTACCCACTTTGTTTTGCTTGATTTGCATCTTGGCCTACAATTAATGGTTCTGGGACTCCCATTCTTCACAATGTTATCCTTAATTGTTATGCTCCACACAGTGGAATGCCATTGCATAGTCATAAAATAGGTAAACGTATTTCTGATATCGACAGTAATCTCTCTCATTTTGTCGTATGCAGAATCTGGCTTGAATTTCTGGCAGTTCCTTGCAGATGCATTGTTACACCATTTTTTTTTCAATTATCTTCTGCCAAATTCTATTTGTGTGTGATATTAATGATACTGTTCAATAATTTCTGCATTTTGGCAGGTCACTTTCCTTTAGAATAGGTATGAATTTGGGTTTCCTCTGTCTGTTAGGTAGCGGTCTTCCAAAAATCTTTGCATTCAAAGGTGACTTCCAGCATTGTGTCTCCCTGTTGAAATCTTTCATTAGTATTCTTTTACTTCCTGGAGTCTTGATTTACACCAATAGCTTCATTGTATTTCAGAGTCTTGATTTACACCAATAGCTTCATTGTATTTCAGAGTCTTGATTTACACCAATAGCTTCATTGTATTTCAGAGTCTTGATTTACACCAATAGCTTCATTGTATTTCAGATTTCTTCCTTTAAGACCATTAATTCTTGATCATATGTTACTCCTGAAATGGCTGAATGTGTAACGATTCTTTTTGATACAGTGACTTTGTGTATTCTTCCCAACTTTGGATACTTCCTGTGTGGTTCAATATTTTGACTCTAGAATCCTTCAACATTGGACCTTGAATTTGTCCATTGGTTCTTTGAATTTGAGAAAAGTCAGTTCATGATCTTCCTTTTTGGCTTTCTAACTCAAGGTTGTTGCATACTTACTTCCTTGTTACCGTATATACTCATGTATATACGGTTTGAGTTTTTCAAAACATAAAAAATAATTTTATTGGGGGTTCGTGCAACTCTTATCATAATCCACACATACATCCACTGTTCAACACATTTTTAAATGCAGTTTTTGTGGTAAATTTAGGTTGGCTTATACTTTAGTATGTGCGGTACTGTGTCTCCTCCAATTGCTCTTTGAAATCTTCTGTTTCCTCTATTTATTTAATTTCTTCCTTTGGTTTACGTCTCTATGTTCAAGAGTTTTAGAATCTCTTCTAACAGCCAAACTGGTCTTTCTTTTCTTTTTAATGAGAATTATAGTGTTAGGATTTTTGATGTTGTTGATGTCACACCTCCTCATCCTGTAACTTATTGGGTCTTTGGCTAGTAATATTCAAATCTACTCTTGAGAGGATCTCTAAAGTTAGGTGGAATATACCAAGGTCAGATCTGGGCTGTCATGGATTTTTAGTTTTACATTCTTCATTCTCAACTTGAGTTTGCATTTGAGCAATTGATAAATTGTTCCCAATTGGCTGTGGGCCTTGTTCTTACTGATGATATTGGGCAGTCACAGCACATCTCTCCACAAATGTTGTCAATTTGGTTCATGTATATTCCATCTGGCAAGATTACATGTATAACTAATTGCCTTTTATGTTCTTGGAAAAAAAGTAAGTGGTTAATCTTATAAATTCTATTATGCAATCTCTGGGGTCAATTATATCACCAATGCATATTTTCCAATTGCTGATTTTACTTTTTATGTTTACACCATTCACATTTCAATCACAAGTAATTATTAATATATCTTGAGCAAATGTTCAATTGATTTCAGAATGTAGAAGTTAGTAATTGTTTTAATCTTTGGCATTAGTGGTGGATACACACATTTGAATAATATTCATATTAATTGATTTTGCTTGTAGGAAGGGTATGGGTATGAGATTATCATTTACAGCATTGTACTTCACGGTAGATCTTTAATGTTTCTTTTCATAATGAGCACAACACCATTCTGCTTCAGATTGTCATTTTGGGTTTATCAGATCAAGTTGTCCACTTTAACATGGCAATATTTATTTCAGCTCACTAATGCCTAGCATATCCATATTTATACATCCCACTACATTTTATAACTCCCAATTTTCCTAGATACATATGTAATACAATTCATATTCTCTGTACTGGACATTTATAGCTGTTTCTTCTTGTTTCAAGTCATGCATATCAGAAAATGAAGGTCCTCAGAGTGAAAATATTATGGTTCATAGGAGCCAGAATATGATCTTGAGTTTACCCCACTTGAATTCCAAGACATTTCAGGAACAGGTTGCTGCACTGAAGAAGATCTTTTTTTTGGGGGGGAGCATCACTGCCCTCTGGTGGCCGTGGGGGCTACCCAGCCTTGCTCCTGAGAGCTGCTGCTGGATTTGAACTGCCAAACCCGTGGGCCGCAGTCCCGTACTCAACCACTTATGCCATCAGGGCTCAGCCCTGAAGAAGATCTTATAAGCTGGTAGGCTACCAAGAACATCAAACATAAAGAAAGCAAAAGGGCATTAAAAGACAGGAAAGCGAGTAAAGATAAAAGTGGATGTCAAAAGAGACTCAAATTTGCCCTTGATCATTAAATAGATAAGGCAGGTGAAAGAAAAGATGGAGTCAAAGAGCTGAACTGAAAATTTCAAAAGGCAGCTGAAGAAGACCAAGTAAAATATTATGCATAATGTGCAAAGATCTAGAGTTAGAAAAACAAAAAGAATGTATACACTCAGCATATCTTAAATTCAGAGAACACAAGAAACATTTCAAGCCCTGAGTTGTAGTCTTGACATATTCCATGAACAAAATATGGCTGTAGGGACAATCAAAAGAAGATGAGTTGAAAAAAAAAAAAAAGAAGATGAGTTGAACACATATAGTCATGTGCAAAAAGAACTAGTTGTCCGTCCACCATGTAAAAAGTAAGCATGGGAGCAAGAACTAATGGGACTGAGGAAGAAGTGCAAGCTGCACGAAGCATTTACCAAAAATAAGGGTACAGGAATGATGGAATATCAATCGCAGTGTTTCCACATGCTGATAACACACTCAAGTGGCTATGCCAAGAAATTTGGAAGGCAGATACTTACTTGGCCAACTGACTGGAAGAGATACAAATTGTGTCCATTACAAAGAAAGGTGGCCCAACAGAATGCTCAAAGTCCAGAACAATATCATGACTATCATATACAAGTAAAATTTTGCTGAAGATCATCCAACAATGGTTACAGCTGTAGATTGACAGGGAGCTGCAAGAGGTTCAGGTAAGATTCAAAAGAGGATGAGGAAGAAGGGATGTCATTGCTGATGCTAGATAGATTTTGGCTGAAAGCAAAGAACACCAGAAAGATACTTGTGTTTTATTGAGAAGGAGGTCTACTGTATGGATCACAACAAAGATAGCTTTGAGAAGAATGAGAATTCCAGAATACCTAACTGTGCTTGTATAGAACATGTGGATTGTTCAAGATACAGCTGTGTGAACAGAATATAGGAAGACTACATGGTAGAAAATCAGGAATGGTGTGTCTTATGCTTGTATCTTTTCATCATACTTATTTAATCTGTATGCTGAACAACTCATCAGAGAAGCTGGATTATATGACGAAGGCGGCGTCAAGATTGGGAGGAAGGCTTATTAACAACCTGTGATATGCAAATAACACAACCTGGCATACTGAAAGTGAGGACGCAAAGCACTTGCTGATGAAGATCAAGGATTGTAGCCTTCAGTATGGACTACAACTCAGTGTAAAGACGACCAAATCCTTACATCTGGATCAACGGGTAACATTATCAGGGATGGGGATAGGCTTGCAATCGCCAAAGCTTTCATCTTGCTTGGATCCACACTCCATGCTAATAGAGACAGCAAGTCAAGAGATCAAGCAATGCATCGCAGTGGGTAAATCTGCTGCACAAGACCGCTTTGAAATATTGAAAAGCAAGGCTTCTTGGAGGACGAAGGGACACCTGACCACCTCATAGTGTTTTCAATCAGCTTATATGCCCATGAAATGTGGTCATTGAATAAGGAAGACCAAAGAAGAATTGATGCATTTGAGTTATGGTGCTAAAAATATCTAGAGGATCACAGACTGCTGAGAGAATAAATAAATCTGTTGTGGTAGTCATGTACTCCTGTGTCAATTTCATGATTGGGATGTAGGGGTTGAGTCTAGCCTGTCAATCTGGAGATAGCCAATGAGACCTCTGTGTGGGCAAGGTTTTCTCTGAGAATCCTGGGAAATCTTGCAGTATTTCCCATTGGAAGGGAGAGACTGTAGACTTGGAGATGCACTACTGACAATACAAGATGACAGAATGACCCTGAGTCCAAGGAACTGGAGGAGCTGGAGGAGAAGCCACATGGGCTTACCCTGATGGAACCAGACCTCTGCAGCTGGGAGATCCACAAAACCTTGCCAGTGCTGAGATGCTTCTACCGCCACTGGATGCTGCTGATGGCTGAGCCTTGGAAATGAGGAGCCATGGGGAGTCCCCTGCCAGCACTGGGATGCGTCTACTGCTGCTGGATACACAAGACTCTGCACCCACTGGCCAGCAATTGTCCTGGTGTCCTTCCACGTACTTCGTGCGTCGGAAGAAGACTTTATAGACTGGTATCGGACATATGGGCTAATATCGGACTTATGACCTGGACTGGGTTGGGATACTTTCTCAATGTTCTATTCTGCTTGCACATAAACCTTTTCCCTACATCCATATGTGTGTTTATGAATTTGCTTCTCTGGTCTACCTGGACTAACACATCTGTCTTGGAAAAAGAATGGCCAGAATGCTCCTTTGAAGCAAGGATGGTGAGACTTTGTTTCAAGTACTTTGGATGTGTTGTCAGGAGAGCCCAGTCCCTGGAGCAGGATGTCGTGCTTGGTAAAGGAGAGGGGCAGCAGAAAAAGGAAGGCAAAATGGCCTGGCACTGTGGCTGCAAAAATGGGCTCACACAAAAATTGTAAGGATGGCACGAGCCTGGGAGGCATTTCGTTCTGTCGTGTATAGGGCTACCAAGAGTTGAAAGGGACTCAATGACACCTAAAAACAACAGCAGCGCCACGGTGAGTTCAGATTCAGCAGCTGGTCAGTAAGAGAGAGATGAAGCAGTCTGCCAGGGTAAAGATTTCAAGTTTCAGAAACCCAAGCTCCTCTCTGCCCTGTAATGTCACCTTGACATCAACTCAGTGGCAGGGGGGTTGGGTTTGTTTCTCTGAGGTTATGACATGTATTCAAAGACCTGAGTGAAGTCACACATGCACATGCATGCGCACGCGCGCGCACACACTCACACACACACACACACACACACTCAAGGGTCCAGGAGAAGTTAATTTCAGGAAAGATAATCTAGAACAGAGATCGGTAAGCTGTGGCTTTTGCGCTCTATGCAGTTTTTTTGCTATATACAATTAAAGGATATTCAGATAGTGATGATTTATTTTATGTGTGAAAACATATTTATAGCTCGCAACTAATTTTTAAGTTGTTGAGAGGGGGCAGATTTGGCTCTTCCATCTCACAAGTTTGCTGACCCCTGATCTAGAAAACTGCAAAGGCCTTCATGCCAAGTGAAAACAGAATCAGAAACACAGATGAAGGCAGATGATAGAGGGAGGGCGTTGTGAGCTAGGACACAGAATTTGAATTTTACCATCAATGTTGGAAAGACACTCCTTTGTGGCCAGCTTACACTGCTACTGCTGCCGCCTCCTGCTTATGCAGGAAACCCAGGTTTGGCTTTCAAAAGCTAGTATCCTTCCTCTGGGAAAACTTCGTAAGATCAAATGTCTTTTCTGTGAAATCTTTGAGAAGTAACAGAGGAATGGTCTCCTTTCTCTGAGTCCTGATACCCCAGTGGTTACAGCACTGGGCTGCTAGCCGCAGGTCAGCAGTTCAAAACCACCAGTCAATCCGCAGGAGAGAGGCCACTACTGACTAAGGATTTCCAATCTCGAAACCCACAGGGTAGTTCTACCTTGTCTTCAGAATGAGGTCAAAGGCAATGAGTTTGGAGTGGTGGCCTCCTTTCACACATGGTTAGTTGTCTTTGTGTTGATTCTGGTGGACCCACTGTGTGTTAGGGTGGGGTTGTGCATCTAGATTTCAGGGCCAGGACCTTTTAGGCGCAGAGAGCCAGGCCTGTCTTTTAGGTGCCTGTGGGACTCTATGCAGCAGCACCCTGTCCCCGTCCATTGCTGTGGAGTCCATACTGACTCATTAGGACGGGGTGAAATGGCTCCTGAGGCTTCCGTAGGCTGTAAATCTTTATGGAAGCAGACAGTCGCATCTTACTCCCTGCTGGTGGCCTGACCTGCTGAGCTTTATGTTAGCAGCCCGCTGTGCACAAGGCACCTAACCGCCGCCGTTAGAGGAGCCTGGCATTTTCACTTATTCAGATTGTCTTTTGCATCAATGCATGCCCAGACTCTAGCACAGCGATGAGTGCTAACCTGCAAGGTTTCGTCAAGGAAAGCCCACAGTCCATTCTGCGGTGCCAACCTTGGCTCTGGCGGATCAGGAGCTGACCCGGGAGGCTAGCTAGCAACAGTGTTTTCTGAAGCAGGGCCCCGGTAGCAAGGCTAAGCTCTTGGAAGGAATGTCTCTCCCAAGACCCCACCGAACATCTGTCAGGGTCTGCGGTCTCTCCTTGGCAGGCGTTCGCCCCTCCTTCCTGGGCCCCATGGTGGGAAGGGCCTGGGGCTTCCCAGTTCTTCCCGAGGGACCCCAGCAAACTCTTTCTGGGGCCGTGTCCCTTGTGCACCCCGCTGCTCCTGCGCCCATTCCTGATGGCCCCTCACTACGAGGTGCAGCGCGGCGCCGTTCCCGCCTCCTCCATCCCGCCGGCTCCGGCGAGCCGCTCCACTCACCGAGGATGCGGGTGATCCCGAGGGTCAGCTTCTCCAGGTGCGGCTTGGGCGACTTCTCGTCCATGGCGCGCGCGCCCCCCGCAAGGCGCGCGGCCGAGAGGGCGGCGGGGACCGGCGGGGGGAGCCGGGAGGGCCCCCGCCTCGGGGCGTCGGCCGTCAACTTCGCAGCATGCCGGGAGCTGTAGTTTTCCGCGCCTGAGAGCGCGGCGGACCAGAGATGGGGGTCGCAGGCTTGTCGGGGAGCAGCAGCTCGGTCGGCCTCGCGTTCCCGCGGCCCCGACCACAGCTCCACAGCTCGCCTGCGGGGCACACCCGGCCCGGCGCCGCCCCCCTCCCGCCCCGCCGGGGCCGACGGCGGCGGGGGCGGTGCAAGCGGGGGCGGGTCTCCACGCCGGGCGGCCAATGGGGGCTGAGCCTGGAGGCCGGGGCGGGGCGGCCCCGGGGCGACGCGCAGAGTGGCGGTTGTTTCAAGATGGCGGACGTGGCGGCCCCCTCCCTCCCGAGCTCCGCGGCGTTCTGGAGCCGGGACTGTATCCTTAGCCCGCCTGCCCGGGGCGCAGGCGCCCTCCCCGGTTCGGCGAGGGGCGTGGGGCGGGGTGGGACGGAGTGGAGGGCAGAGGCCCCGCGCTAACCTCGGGGGCGGGGACGGCCCCGCTCGGCTTCAGCTAGGGTTCGGGGCTGGCCGGGGTGCTATTGGTGGCCGCGAACCTCATAGGGTCGCCAGGCTGGGCTTTCCAGGTGGGGGGACACAGCACAGATGTGTCCCCGTCCAGGACGATGGTGGTGAGCTCTAGAAAGGTGGCCGATCGTCGTGGCCCAGCCTGGGGTTGAGGGTTGGGGGACTCTCTGCTCCTGGCGATCCGACTCACAGCCCGTATGGAGTGACGTTAAGCAAGGACGAGGATGATTGTTGCCCAGACAGTGCCCGTGAGCTTTGTGCTGCACAGTTAGCCTTTTGGTCTTGGTTTAGGAGTGGCCTTAGCCTACACTTCTAGGAACAAGCCTGGCTCTCCTTGGACTTTTAGGGGGCTGTCAGTGATGACACACTTTCTCATTGGCCCGCTGGGGAGGTGTTGGGCTTGACCATAGGGCCCAGTGGTACTGGCCGCAGAATAGGATAAGAATCTTTGTACCTGGAAGTAGGATTCACTTACATGTTGATTGGGTTTCACCGCTGGCAGGGATTGAAGTTCTCGGATTGTTGAGTGGAGAGGCCACAGCGACTGAATTTAGTCCCTGTTAACACACTAAGTTCAAGTCTCAGGAGGAAATGTTTGTGTGATAGCGGTGATTCTTTCTCTAGTGAAAGGTGAACTGCCTCCATCTGAGCTAGTTTGATCCAGAGCACTTTGTAAAGTGTAGGGAGATGAAAAGGGAAGACCAGGCTGTACAAAGATTGCTTTCACACATGAGTCTTTTTGTCAGTATGCCGGTGTTTGGCAGTGACCTTCTATGAACATTCTACACCAAACTCAGAGAAATCTACAGAACTGCCTAATCAATTCCTCTTGCCTTACTAAGATGCAAGAATCATTAGCTGGAGAGGGGAGAGGGGGACCTTTTTTTTTTGTCTTATGCATCTGGGCTTGCTTAGGGTTTCTGTTATGCACGGAAGGTAATTAACACTTGTATATATGATACGTTGGTGAGATCAAATGTGATCACTGTGGATGAGAACAGCTCTAGTGCTCTGTATGAGTTAATGGTGTTCTTCCTTTCCCTGTTGGTAACCATGCACAGGGAGGGTACACGGAGAACACTTGAGGTGGATTAGGAAGCCAGGAACATGGTTTGAGCCCTTTCTCATAAAACTGCGTCTCCATGCTGATAAGCTTTTGTGGTGCAGTTGAGACTGGCAGGTTTTTAGCTTTACAATGTGATTTTTAAATCACTTCTGTAACCACTTACGTGGTTTTGGTGATTACTCTTTTTTTGGGGGGGGCGGGGCATCACTGCTCTCTGGTGGGAGTAGGAGGCCCAGTCTTGCTCTTGGAGAGCTGCTGCTGGATTTGAACCGCCAACCCAGTGGGCTGCGGTCCCACACACAACCACTTCTCCACCAGAGCTAAGCCCGGTGATTACTCTTAAACTTGCTCGTAGTATGTGTGCTGCTGAAGCGAGTGCCTTAAACCTGCGCTTATAAGCAGTAGCATTCTGATCTAGAGTAAGTGGTGGACAGAAGACAGTCTTTTGCAGTGGAACTGAGTAAGCAAGTGTGTGGATCCAACGTAAACTCCTGCAGGAGAAACCTTGGTCTGCAGATGTTTTGTTGTTGTCACAGTCCCTCCCTTTGTCTTATAAACGTTACATACCCCACTTATCTCTGATAGTTTCCCTGACTCTTACCATTCATGCAAACCATTCACCTTCCCTTTGAGAGTGAGAGGAATGTTGGCGATTACATCCTAAAAAAACTCAGATGCATGAAAGGACTTACAAGCTTACTCATATCAATCTCCGCCTTCCCAGCCTGTTTTACATAATGGCCTTAATGACTAACACCCAGTCTCATACTCATATATTTCATTTAAATCTCTATTGGGCATGAAAGCAATGTCAAATGCAAGCTGCAGATTTGTTATTTAATGTTTTCTTAAAAGCATAATGATAGTTAGGAATCGTTTGGATTTAGTCCTGTGTTATTGGCTTTTTATTTGCTTTCTTACCACATTGATGGCTCCCCAGGCTCCCCAAGAGCCTTTCAAGAAAACTTGCAATAGAAAAATATCAAAAAGTATGTGCCTGTAATCACATATTCTTTTTGCCCTCCAAATTGGAGAAGTGTGAGTAAGAGACTTTCCAATTCTAGACGTTTCGCTCATGTGGGGAAGATCATCTGTGGTTCAGTGTCGCCTTTTTGGCCGTGCCTCCTTGTAAGCTATGCGCCTCCTTGCAAGTAGGATTCAGCAGTGCTGTTCTGCAGAAAGTCTGCCTTCATACTGTAAGTGGAAACAGTGAATATGCCATCTTTTCCCTTGATGGCTTAGATTTGTGAGTAAAATATGCCTCTTCTGTAGGCTGCTTCCCCCTTCACCGTAGTTGCAGAAGCAGACAGTTCTTTTTTTTAAAAGATCATTTTATTGGAAGCTTTCACAGACCGCACCTTCCACAGTTCAGTTGCATCAAGCACTGGTGTACAGTTACTACCACAATCACTTCTGAAACATTTTCTTTCAAGACAGTTCTTTTGCCCTGTCCAGCATCGATTGCTTAAATGCTCTCAAAGTGTATTTGTAACTTGCTATGAGCAAGTATGAATTTCAATGGACCTAGTAAAAACATTGGAATCGCCGTTGAGTTTTCCATTAAAAATAGAGACATGTAAATGTTAAAATTAATTGTTGCATGCCCTCAAGTCTGTTCTAACTCGTGGAGTCCCAATTCCACATACGACGGAGTAGAACTGTCCCATGCGATTACTTAGGCTGTCCTCTTGACTGTCGCATACTGCCCTGTCTCTTCTCCCTTGGGACCACCCAGCGACCTGGTGGTTGACAGTCCACTGCTTTGCTAATTGTGCCACCAGGCCTACTCAAAATAATGGACGATTTTGAAAAGTTACTAGGATCAATAGCAGCTACATATGCATGTCTTTTTGGAAAGTGTTAAAGCTCAAGGTTAGACTAGGGTACGATGCCAGTGAACACAAAACAAAGGAAGACCAACAATGACAAAACCCTTATTGCCATACAGGAACTCCAACTCATTGTGACGTTCGGGGACAGGGTAGTACTGCCCCTGTAACTTGCCCAGACTGTAAATCTGTACGAGAGTAGAAAACTTCATCTTTGTTCTTTCTCCCAGTCAGGAGCTGTTGGTTTCAAGCTGCTGACCTTGCAGTAAGCAGCCCTTTGAGTAACCCACCAATCCCCCAGGGCTTCAGTAGAGTAGACAGTTAAGAGTAGAGTGCTGGGCTGAGCCCCGGTGGCGTAGTGGTTGAGTGCAGGGCTGTGGCCCACTGACTTGGCGGTTCAAATCCAGCAGCAGCTCTCCAGAGCAAGGCTGGGCCTCCCACGACCACCAGAGGGCAGTGATGCCCCCCCCCCCAAAAAAAAAAGGTAGTGTGCCAAAGAGAATAGGCACCGTTAAGTTCATTTCCTTCAGATCATGGTGATCTGGAGTAGAGAGGCTTTCTATCACATCTTGCCTATAGGTGTTTTCTAATCACCTTGAGTAAAAATGTGAGAAATTCCATTATGCTTTACTTTCGTTTTGCCAACAACTTTTTGAAGCTCCATCATGCTCTGCTTACTAAAGCACATCCAAAGAAATCTAAGTAGAGGTAAGATGAGATATGGACACCAATAATAGGTTTGGTATACATTGAGTATATATTGTATATTTTTAACTTTCCCATAAAGTAGACTTTTGGTGGAAGCTGTTTGAAGAAGATAAATCTCTGGGTTCTTATGGTAATGAGATAAAGATAGATGGCCACTGATGGATAGATTAAATATAGGCAAGTTCACATATGTTTATTCTTGTTTTTTAATTCAGTTTTTATAGTTTATTCTTGGTTTTTTTGTTCGTTTTTGTTTTTGTTTTTGGGGCATCACTGCCCTCTGGTCGTGGGAGTAGGAGGCCCAGCCTTCCTGCTGAATTTGAACCTCCAACCCAGTGGGCCATAGTCCTGCACACAGCCACTATGCCACCGGGGCTCAGCCCTATTCTTGTTTTTTTAATTCAGTTTTTATAGTTTATATTTGAAAAGAAATTTGTTGTGGATGTAGTTAGAAGTCAAATATTTGGACTGCATATTGTTAGAGAAAACTCACACTGGAAGTTTTTGGATAATGCCTCAAAATTAAATGTCAGGAATATTTTTTCCTAGCTGGTATACTATATAGAGCGTACATGTACAAATGCTCGCTTTCTTGATGCTTACATTTTAGTAAGAGGAGATGACTCTTTGGATCAATAATATTATAAGTCTAATGGTTGTAGGTACTATGGAGAAAATTAAAGATGGAAAGGGGTAATTATTGTCAGGGGCAGATATAGGGTCAAGGGCAAGTTGGTAGCAAGAAGAATTTTTGCAATTTTAAGAACCTAAATGGGTAGGAAGTGAAAACCTTAATCAAATGACAGATGACTTAGAGGTGAGTGGAGTAAGTTGTGAATATATCTGAGTAAAGGGCTTTCTGGATCAGATAAATCTGAAGTGCAAAGCTCTGGTAAAGGAGCTTACACAGTTTAGTAGTAAATTAGGAAGCTTAGACTGAGCAAGGCAAGAGTGATAGCAAATGAGGGGCAGGAGATACCAGGATACGGGGCGAGGTGAGGTCTCAAGCCTGAAGCCATTTTTATATACTTTGATTTTTAATCTCAATAAAAAAAATCACTGGATTAGTGTAAGCAGAGACATGGCCTGGTTTGACATATGTTTTTAAATGATAATTTGGGCCACCATATTAGAATAGGCTTCTGTTTGGAAACTATCCAGTTAAGAGGTTAGTGCAGTGGTATTGGTGAGGAGATGGGAACTTAAGTCAAGGCCAGAGTGTTGGTGATGGTGAGACATGATTCAGCTGAGATACATGTTGAAGGTCGGTCCAGTAAGACTTTTTCAGAAAGGACAGTCAGTGAGGTGGGACTCAAAATAAATGTTTCTGATGATTGTTTTGTATATTTCTCCCTTGCATCCTTTTTCCCATGTGTATATTGCTAACACATAATAAAACGTCAGCCCGGGTGGTTCAGTGGATGAGGTATGGGCTACTCACTGCAGAGTCACCTGTTCAAACCCACCAGCTGCTTTAGGAAGCTAAGATGAGGCTATTTGCTCCCATAAAAATTTAGTCTTGGAATCCCTAGATAGAGTTGTTATGATTTGGAATGACCCAATGGCAGCGAGTTTGTTCTTAATTTTATTTTTTTACTGCATGGGCCAGGCCCCACACTGGTTCCGAAGGGGCATTTAAAAAAGCATCTGTTTTTGTTGTGGAGGAGTCTGCACCCATTTGCTTTTTAAAGCCTTGCCTTGTCTGCATGTCACTGACTTTAGAAACTCTCCCGCTGCTGTCAGTGTTTGTGAAGTGGTGGAGCCTAAGGGTTTTTTGGTGGGTGTTTATTTACTTGCCTTTCATGCTCCCCAAACTTTAGGAGCTCTGTGCTGCTGTCTGAGAGGGAATCGAAAGTTTAAAGGCATTAGGTTTGTGTAGAGACCATCAACACAGTCTTCATATTCCTAAACGCCTGATGGAAATCCTAGGTATTTCCAATAAGCATCCCCCGAAAAGACTCTCTTCACGTGGGTGGGTGGAGACTGAAGTCAAACTTTGGCATTTTGAACATGTTAATAAATCACTCGGTTACTCCAGGAAGACCATTGCAAGTAACTGCTCTGTAAACTGTTGCAAAAGAGAACATGACTTGGTTTTGCCTTTGGACTGCTAAGCACAAAGTCAGCTGTTTGAATTCACCAGCCGCTTTGCTGGAGAGAGTACGCCAGTAAAGAACCAGAGGGGCACTTCTACCCTGTTGCTATCAGAATTGACTCGATGATCCTGAGTTTTTATTATTTTTTGGGGGGGGGAGGAACCCACTAAATTTTGGAATTTTTTAGATACTTTCTCTTGAAAATATAATAGAAGCTCATCAATTTGTGGACTTTCGTGACTTTAGGTATTTCGTAGTTTAAAATAAAAATTTGCTTTGGGAAAGAAAGCTATCTTCTTATGTTGATCTCTTTCAATAAGGGTGTCATGATTTTACCCTTTCTAAATTTCTTGTTTTGAAATTCAAAAGAGTTCTTTTTGTCTTAAATTTCTGCCACTTTTAAAAATAGCAGGGTTTCTTGGGACATTTGTAGAGGCACTTTGGAAGAATAAAAAGTGCCTTTGTGCTTGCGTGATTGACTTGCCCTCAAACAGTATTTGTTCTTCAAAGTGAAAACCCATCTTGAAATTGCTTATTGTTCATGCCTAAAACAGCCTCTCCAATAATCAACCAACTGGAGCGCTTAACTCCTTGTTGTAAAATGAGAGGAAAAGGAACCTCACAGAAACATGTATGTTCAGATATAGGACATCCCACTTAGGAATAAGATTGAATAAACATGCTATGGAATAAGGCCCTATTCCATAAAGTTCATAAAATTTGAATAAAACATCTAAGTACCGATTTACAACTTTGTGGTCTTTCCTTCATAAAACAACTCGTGTGTGTGTGTGTGTGTGTGTAATGAACTTTCAAAGAATTGCTAATATTACATTGAATTCACTCATTCTACTCCATAGTTTTTGTTGTGCAAGGAGGAACCCAGTGGCAGGGTGGGTAAAGAAGTTAGCTGCCCACCAAAAGGTTGGTAGTCCAAACCCGCCAGCCACGTGGGGGCGCCGTGACGTGGCAGCTTGCCTCCGGGGGGAGGAAGAGCCACGGGAACTCCAGCAGGCAGTTCTGGTCCATCCCTTTGGCTTACTGTGAGTTGGGATCGATTCTCTAACAGTGGGTTTGGCTCTTTCCTGGTTTTGTTCTGAAAAACTCATCGCACATTTCCAGGTCAGAGAAAATGACAAATTATCGGAGAAGTCGAGAATTACAGCAGCATTTGAATGTTGGACAATCTTTTGTATGATTTTCCTTGATGTCCTCCTGCACAGTCTCTGATGAAGAACAGTCAGTAGTATATGTTCCAGGTATGATTTAAAAAATGATAAACTTCCTTTGTTCCTTCGTGTTGGGAGCAAAACCAAATATTTGGGCAACTTTGCTTGTATAACTAGAGGTAGAAGAATCCACCAGCGGCCTAAGTGTGTTTTTGGACTATTTACCATCACTCTATTAAAGGTTGAAGTACTGGCTCATCTTGGGCTTGCTGGGCGAGTCATCTTTTGATGGACTTGTAGTATATTTTGTTCATGTGTTATGGACAAGAGACTTTTTATCTTTAATATTATGAAAAGCAGCTCAAATTTCACATTTCAGAGCAAAGTGTGAAAACTTTTTGATACAGGATTAATTGGTTGTTTCTAGATGAGTAGTAAAATCCAACTTTTGAAGGCAGTCAAATGATAGGAAGAATAGGCGCTGTAATTACCCCAGACTTAGTTACCCCATATTGTTATTTATCGGGTCTAATGGGACTCGTTCATGAATGTTCACAGTTTCCTTTAGAAGCCTTTCGATTGAATCTCTAGCATGTTTCTAGGGTGTAACCTTTTCATGATTCATTCTTTATGAAGAAAACTTTACAAGGAAATTTATGAAGTCAGTCTTCCCCATCACGGCTCATGAAATAGAGGCTATCGAGGAAGAGGCTGATGGGGTGAGCATTTAGGAGGAGGAGGAGATACAGATTTGAATCTTGTTTGCTGGCCATCACTAGGAATCACTGCTGAAGGGCATAGCAGATCAAGACACAAGTTGGCTAGTCCAAAGGCTGATGTGAAACGTAAGCCTTCTAAGGTGCCTGCTGCTTCCGTCTCCATGGAGTCTTTCAAAGGTGCGGGAGATTCAGTTAATCAACAGGTCAGTAATTTCTCTTTCCTTATCACCAATCTTATATATCTCCCCCCCCCACACACACCCCCCCACACACCCTTTCTGATGGGTAAGTGATAGAAAGGTATAAGAAACCACCCTAGCATCTTTAAGCCTTTAAATAGATGCTGTTGCTAGGTGCCCTGGAGCAGGTTCCCACTCAGTGACTGTGTGAACGACGGCCAGAAACAGTGCCTGGCCCTGCACCATTCTGCACGCCCTGAGGTTGTTGAAGTTTATTGGACAGACAGCCTCATCTTTTTCCTGCGGAGAGGTTGGCGGGTTTAAACCACTGACCTTGTGGCGGGCAGCCCAGTGGTGATCTGGCAGTGCCATCTGGGCTCTGTGCTCCATGGCGCAGTACCTGTCATATGCTCGTGCTGCAGGGTGCTGGAGTGTACAGTGGAGGGGCAGCGAAAAGAGGAAGGCCCTCAATGAGATGGATTGACCCGGTGGCTGCAACCATGGAAATGATTGTGTGGATGGTGCGGGACTGTGGCATCTCATTCTGTTGTGCACAGGCTCACTGGGATGGAGCAGACTCGACCACACCTAATGGCAAGGACAATGATGACCACAGCCACAATTCTCCCACTGATAGATATTTGTCGAAATGGGCTCATGTGGGTGGAGATCTTTCTGGCATGAAGTTCGCACTAGAGCTGTTAGATATCATTATGCGTGCCCTTTGAGTTAGAGTTCTTTTAGATCAGCAGTTCTCAGCCTGTGGGTCGTTTGTGACCCCTTTGGGGGTTCAACGACCTTTTCACAGAGGTCGCCCAAATCATAACAGTAGCAAAATTTGCGCTTATGAAGTACCAATGAAAATAATTTTATGGTTGGGGGGGTCACAACAACATGAGGAACTGTATTAAAAGATCGCGGCATTAAGAAAGTTGCGAACCACTGTTTTACATGAATCTGAGAATATTTGCTGTACTTGGAGTACCTCTGGCTGCCAACCTTACTGTCCCCATAAGTAGCATGAGGGTATGGCGTAAGAGGGTCATGAATTGTGTCTCAGGACAGTGTGCGAGGACTGCTCAGGGACAGTTCTGTCTTTGAGCGCCTTCTGTGGACTGCTGTGTGTCAGCTTCGTAATGTCTGCTTTGGAACAGTGCTTTAGATGGTTTCAAGTTCACAGTCACTCTAAACAAAATTGGTAGATAGTATCCTTTTTGTTTGTTTGTTTGTGGGCATCACTGCCTATGGTGGTCGTGGGTGCTACCCAGTGCCGCTCCTGAGAGCTACCGCTGGATTTGAACTGCCAAGCCCGCAGGCCACAGTCCCGCACTCAACCACTTACACCACCGGGGCTCAGCCCGATATATAGTATCTTAAGAGATGAAAGATATCTAATAAATTTCACCTTCTGTACTTATTTTATGGGGTCTTGAGGGTGTTTAAGCATTGGGCTGTGATCCTCATGGTTGCACGTTAAAAACCGCCAGCAGCTCTTCAGGAGAAAGACTGGGTTTCTACTCCCAAGAACACTTCCAATCTCAGAAAAGCCCGGGGGTCGCTAACAGTGAGCATTGACTCAGTGGCAGTGAGAGAGTGAGTACTTATTTAAGAGGCTTCTTGTAAAAACAAGAACTTGTTTTTGCTAAAAGTTAACCAAAAGGCTTTATGTTTCTTTTAGAATTTCCTCAAGAAAGGAATACAGAGTGTATCATTGAAGGATTTATGTCTTGAAGACAAAAGACGCATTGCAAACTTAATTAAAGAACTGGCCAGGTGAGACGAAACCTTATATGAAATGCATTATTTTGTGAGAGAGATCACTCTTGTGTGATGTTATTGATATTATGGAAGCAGAAACTCTTAGGAAAGAAGATATTCTCTGGCACTAAAAAAAGAACAAGAGAAAGAAAACAAAAAGAGATGATTATTTTTCATTTATTTAACGCCCCAAATTGTTTGGTTGGAATCTCTGCGGTGGTCATCTATCAAGAGGGGAAACCTTAAAACATAGTTTTACTGTTGAAGTGGATTTTATATGATTGTAATCACAGGCATAGCAGAGAGCATCGATTGTGCTTCATCTCAACACAGAAGGACATGTCAACTCCATGGATTTGACCATTTCCTTTTTGAAAATTGTTTGTGTGTGTGTGTGTGATTTTGTTGTTGAATTATAGGAATTCTTTGTAAATTCTGGATAGTAAGTCTTTTACAGTTAATGCCTCCCCAGTGTTTTCTCTCTATCCTAAAGGACTCTTCATTTTCTGGGTAAAATTCTCTTGTGTACACTTTTGTAATGAAGTCCACTTCATTTATTGCTCATGTTTTTTTGTATCTAAGAATTGTATCTAAGAATCCCATGTGTGTTTTCCCCTATGACTTTCGCAAGTTTCACTTTCGGATGGGCCGCTGATCCATTTGGACTGTTTTCACATCTGGTGTGAGATATGGCTCTTGCCTTATTCTTTGTGTATCTGGAGATCCAGGTATCCTAGAACCTGTTGTTGAAGAGATGATTCTTTCCACTCCACGTGGATTTGGCGTCCTTGTTGAAAATCTGTTGGCCATGGTCTTATGAGTTAAATGTGGTCTCTCAATCCTATTCTAATGGTCTGTCTCTCCTTCTACCAGTAGCACACTGTTTTGATTTCTGTAGTTGTAGTGCAGTGAATTACTTGATATGGCCCTGCTAGTTACAGTCTTTGTAAATTCTGTCAGATGATGCTTTGTTACTGCTGCTGGGTGCAATGCACAGCAACTCTGTGTGTGCCAGGGTGAAGCACTGCCCTGCCCTGCGCCATCCTCCCCGTGGTTATGCTTGATCCCACTGTTGCAGCTGCTCTGCCAATCTGTGACCCTGAACGTCATCGTCTTTTTCGCTGAAGCTCAGTGTCATGACACATGATGTCCTTTTCCAGGGACTGGCCTCTCCTGATTACACATCACTGTTTCAGGACCAGGCGGTGAATAGCAAGCCCTCAGTCAGCGTGCTGCTGCTGGGTCCACGTTGTGCAGCTAACCACAGCATCAGTGGTTCAAACTCACCAATAGCTCCTCCGGAGACAGATAAGGCTGTCTTGATGCCATAAAGATTTACAGCCCTCCAGGAGCAAGGCTGGGTAGCTCCCACGCTCACCAGAGGGCAGTGATGCCCCCCTAACCCCCCCCCCCCCCCCCCCCCCAAAAAAAAAAAAAGATTTACAGCCTTAGAAATCCTGTAAAGGATCATTTTGAGTCTCAAAATTTGTGTGTATGTGTGTGAACCCACATAACTCTGGTAAAATTTTTCAAACTAAGAAATTAAATAAAATTTATTTGGATTTTTTTAGTTTTTCCAACTCTTACTTTATTCTGTTCCAGAATCAAATTTAGTGTAATGCATTGTGGTTCGTTGCTATGTTTTCAACTGTCCTCCAGTCTGTAAGTTTCTTAGTCTTTCTTGACTGTTCATGACCTTAAATCTGTTGGAACTCTCCCTCATTTTGTAGAATGTTCCTCACTTCCTTGGGGTCTTTTATTTTTCCCTTGTGAGGAAGTTGAAAAGAAAGAAGAGAAAGGGTCAATGAAAACTCAACTTCATTTTAGAAGAGAAAAAAAGTATTATTATTTTTTTGGTAAAGGATACTTAGATTTATTTCCTTTTCTGAATAGCAAGCACATTGCCATATAAAATAACACCTGCATCTGTTATGTTCTTCCTACCTTGCCTACAGCATTGACTTTTTAAAAATCATTTTATTGGGGGCTCATATAGCTTTTATCCCAATCCACACATGCATCCACTGTATGCCAAGCCCATTTGTACGTTTGTTGCCATCATCATTCTCAAAACCTTTGCTTTCTGCTTAAGTCCTTAGTATTAGCTACTCATTGTTCCACCTCTCTCCCCGCTTCCCCTCCCTCATGAACAATTGATAATTTATAAATTATTATTACTATGTCATATTACTATGTTATATTACTATGTCATTACTGATGTCTCCCTTTACCCACTTCCCTGTGGTCCATACCGCAGGGAGGAGCTTATATAGAGCGTCTTAAAATCAGTTTCCCCTTTCTACCCCGCCTTCCTCTCACCCTCCTGGATTCCAATTCTACCTTACAAATCCTACTAGACCAGAGGATGTACACTGGTACAGATAGGAACTGGAAACACAGGGAACCCAGGACAGATGATCTGTTCAGGACCAGTGGCAAGAGTGGATTTTTTTTTTAAATGAGTAGATTTTTGAGTAATTCTTGAACCATGAGAAAGTATTAATAGAGGATGGTTGTAAGATTGTTTTCATTCATGTCTGCTGACCAGAAACAGCAAGAGTGAAGACTGTTTCCATTCTGATAAAGATCATACTAAACGGGAGAAGGTGTTTGAAGAGCTAGAAAAGTATATGCATTTTCAATCATGAAAGTTTCTATGACAGGCGTAATATACTGAAGAGATTTTAGCTGTATTGCAGATCCACTAGCATTCCTTTGGAGCAAAAACTCACTGAGCGCCTGGCCTCCACAGGCATGTTTTCAGAAGACTGTAATAGCCGGTAGCTCTCAGCTCACCTCCCCAAACAAGTGGCGTGCTTTCAGTTGCAGGGTGGTGGGTTAAATAAAAGCAAAGTAACAATCAAAGTACTTTTTAAGATGTTGTCTTCGAGGTGTAAGTGTGAAATGTAGCCTTGACTTTAGCCACAAGGGGTGGGCTAAATCGTGTGTGTACCCACATGGTAAGAGCGCTTATCCGTACCTGGGAGGGATCCATTCAGGAGGCCCTATTGGGGAGGTCCTCACTGCTCAGTATCTAGTAGTATCATGAAAAAACCAAACTCTCTAGCAACTCTGTTGGACAGGGTAGAACTGCCCCTGAACTTTCCAAGACTAACAGTTCTTTGCGGGGTCAGAAGGCCCATCTTTGTTCCATCGAGCAGCTGGTGGTGGATCACTGCTAGCCTTGCAGATGACAGGCCAGTGCATAACCACTCCGCCACCAGGGCCTTAGTGTGAAGACTCAAACAGATGTCCTTACAGTGGGAATACATTTGAAAAGAAATAATTATCCTGACTTACTTAATGTGGCCTCCCCAATTATTCACAATCCTGTCTTTTGGGGTGGGACTGCAAATATGGTGCTTGCAGTCTGCCATAGAGATTGGACAGCCAGTTAATGATGCAATTGAGGGTCATGGAATCTGGCAGGGGTGGGGCTGTGTGAACCATTGGTACTCAGAGAACCATTGTAGTTATCTGCTTTCAGAGTAGAGATGGACTTCACTACCATTAAGAAGAAGAGCCAAAGGTGGAAGATGTCCTTTGGACTCAGAGTCAGTGTGCTGAGAACCTACTAGACCCAGGAAACAGCTATAACACCAGAGAAGGCACTAAGTGAGAAGCTGGCACATTGGCAGAAAGATGGAAGCAGCAGAACCAGGTTATTGGTTAACTTGGATAATAGTTGACTTCCCCATCTACAAAGTAAAGTGGGTACAGTGGGTATTCCACCCACCCAAGGAGAGATAGAACCATGTGCTTTGGGGTAGGAGGCTGCTTGGTAGACTGGGCACATCAGTGGAGCTAAAAGAGTTTGTAACATTTGGCAGAGCTGACTAGGAGATAGGCTATGGCTTCAGACCTGTTCTCAGAGAGCTGAGAGGAGTTTGTCCTCATTTGGGGGAGGGAGGGCACACGGGGGTGGTGGTGCTAAGAAGAGCTTGTTCCCAGGGATCTAAGAGGCTGAGAGGAGCCAAGAGGAGCCCTGCATTAAAGAAGGGAGAGTTTGCTTACATGCTTCCTCCTCCTAGTTCCATGGTTTGGAGTATGGTCTGTCAGTTCTGTGTGGCCATTTCACTAATTCTCGAACCCAGCAGAGAATCAGAGTGCTGCAGGAGGTGGATGGTGACAAAGATGGTCAGAAGGCTAGAGAGTGGAGGTGTGACTACCTTCCACAGGAGGATACAGGAATCAGCCTGGTGCTGATGCTGTTCCTGATTCTTGTGGGAGCTGACCTGAGGAGGCCTGATGCAATCATGCCATTTTAGAAGACTTACTAAGTGTGAAAATGATTTTCTTCAAACAAGACTAAAGGCAGTAGTGACAACCCGTTATTATATGCTTGAAAATAAAGACAGAGAAGACACATTTCAGAGTAACACTTACTGGTGAAGCTTGAAATGGGAAAACAGCAGCACTGGTTCATAGGTAGTTCTAACCCGAGTATAAGCTATCAATACAGGCATTGTTAATAAACAATAGATACTTCCTTAGTAACTTGTAGTATGTTCCAGGAACTCTCTTAATTTTTCTTAACTACACTGTTAAAAAGAATACAAAAGAATTAAAATTTACAAACCAATGGAGAATGGGCACCACAAATGTAACCTGGGAGTATTGTCGATGATGCCGTGTGTGGAAGAGAAGGCTGAAGGACAGCGTGATGGATGGGCTGCACGTAAAAGAAAGGGCTTTCCTGAGATGTCCGGCAGTGATTTACATTTGCAAAAGGAAAAATGGAACACTGATGGATTTTTCTGAGAGGTGCTTAGATAAAGAAATTCTTTTTGTTCAAGATTGTAGAATTAAATGACCTCAGAAAGTCTTTTACAGTAAAATTAATGAATTGTTTGCGTGGATGGGAAAAGTAGTGTCATTCACAGGGACTTGAAAAATGAGTGGCTTTGAAGAATATTGTCATTTATCCCAAAAGATGCTGATAGATTTCCATATGCGGGTTTGCACTTTTCTACCGAGATTTTTTTTTTCAGATGTGAAGGGGTACTGCAGTTGGAGTAATGCACAGACTATGTAAACTTGGTCTTAAAGGGGGGGCAGGGGGAACTTCTAAGTTTTTAAGTAACCTTGGCCACCGTTGTAATTTTTGATGTATATGAGCTGTGTTTCCAAGAGACTGGGAGAACATCCACTATTTCATGCCCTGTGCCCACACTGTCAAATACTGCATGGCTCCCCTGTGGGTACATGCATACTAACTCACTGAAAGACAGTGGTCTTTTTTAGGAGCAGATCTCTGATTTTTCCCAAAGGACAGTTTGCTATCTCTAGGTGACATTACTGAGAAGAAAAATAGAAAGTGCAACAGCCTTAGTTTGCCGGTGTAAAATGAGTAGATCATTATTACTTTACATTTATTCTGTTCTTGTATTTTACTAAATGATTTGTAACTTTTTTCGTAATTAAATGTGTTTTGCAGTACAGTAGGAAAGCAAGACTTTAACTTTTCATTGACTCGGAATTTTGTCTTCCCATTAGAAGTCTTTGTAGGTATGTGGCGTGGGGTCGCAGCTGCAGGGGCATCCACAGTAGTCTTTTAAGGGCACACACAGAAAGTTTCAAGAAAAGATAGGGAACTTTTAATTTGCCTTAGGAGGAAAGGCATTCTCTGAATGTCAGTGGAGTTTGCAACTGCAGTAAGGTTAGTATGCTAAAATACATTTTCAGCCGGTCTCTTGTGAGCTGTATAATTCAAGGAATATATATATAATTTAGTTACTAGTGTGCACTCAAAAGAACAAACAAATCTGTCATGGAAAAAGTACAGCCAGAATGATCCTTAGGGTCTAGAATGGCGAGATTTTGCCTCATTTATTTTGGACATGTTGTCGGGAGAGACCGCACCCTGGAGGAGGACATTGTGCTTGGTAAAGTGAAGGGGCAGCACAAAAGGAAGGCCCTCAACACGAAGGGTTGACGCAGTGGTTGCAACAGTGGACTCAGACATAGGAACAATCGTGCAGATGATGCGGGACTAGCCGTATTTCACTGTGTTGTGAGCTGGTTGCTGGGAATTGGACCACGACATCTAACAGTCACAACCGTGCACTCAGTAACCGATTCTTCACCTGGTTCTGGCCAGACCCTATCTCCGGAAAGAAATCACTTTTTCTGTAGTCAGTTTTTCTTTCTCCTGCCCAGTATCAGGAAACACACAGTGCCATAAAGAAGTGGGTGATGCCTTCCGAGCTGGCCGGATCTGCTGAGAATTCATTGGGTCTTAGTTTGGTTATGAAAAGTGAAGGACCACCCCCATTGTAGGTGCACACTGTGTGCAAGCAGAGGCAGTAGCTATTTGGTCTTTTCTGAGGTGGTGGTATATTGATGGGCTTTTCTGCCCATTGACTTTATGCAGCGTTTTATGCTGATTATTCTCCTTCCTACTGACTATTGAGCAGTAGAAAGGTGCAGTCGATTCAGATTTCTTAGACTGGAAGTAAGCAAGAGGAAAGTAGAATCATTTATTGACAGGAAGGGTGAGGAGCAAACCTTTTTATGAAATGTTAAAATTAAAACTCCATATAAGCGTATTTATTTAGGTTGCTGCCTCAAAATTGAACTGGTGCTTGAATAATGCCTTTTTAGATTTGCAGATTCTCAGGTTCGTGCCCTCTAGAAGTGTTCTCTGTAGTATGTTAATTTTTAGGTTTTCATGGAAAAACAATCGTTGATTATGTGCTACTTGCCTTCTCAAAGAATCTCAGGAAGAAATAATTAGTGTTCATGATTGTGCTGAATTTTCTCTAGTTTTTAAGAGGGATAGTTAGATTTATTTTGCCAACTAGGTCACCATAGGAATAGGTGGGTGGAGTTTAATCAGGTGGTAGCTTGATTGGCGGGCGACTGAGATAGATATTTTCCCCCATGACATCCTCTTCACGTCTCTCTTCCTCGGTGATCCAACCAATGTGCTGCAGCTAGTTCTTTGCCTCAGCTGTGTGCTGCACTACCTGTGGGCCCAGCCAACCTGTGCACTGTGTTGCTAGAGCTTGAGGCTCCTTCAAGACCTGCTTCCCCAACCCGCTTGAGTTTGAGATCCCATGGGACCTGCTTCACTAAACTAATGGTGCTACTGACTGCTCCTGCCTGTCTTGCCTGATTTCTGTTTTCTGCTTCTTTGACCTTGAACTGCAGCCTGCATGAGTTGAAGGACCTTCTGTATATTAACTGTTTCATGAAAGTGAGTTGAACTGAGCCCTCTATACTACTGTGTGGACTAATTAGCCTATATATCCCTTTTGGCTGTATAAACCTATTCTTATACATTTATATAATTGTAAGTGTCCTGGTTTTGTTTCTCTAGAGAACCCTACTAAACACAATATCTAAGACATAGTAAAGGTAACTGAATTATTATGAGAAATAATTCATATTAGTATGCTTTAGCAGAGGCCAAGACATTGCCTCTTTACTATTTAGCATGCCCTCTTTCCCCTCTTTTAACCTACCATAATTCTATAACTCTGCCAGGACAGAGGCATCTGACATCCTCTAACTTCACAAGGCAAGTGGGAAATTGCTGTCCGTATCAGCCCAGGGCTGATTCTTAGTCAGAGGTCAGACTTGACCTTCCCTCTCCTCTCTCCAACCTTTTTACCACTATTGGCACCAGATGGACCTTCTTTTCCACACACACTCTACTTCTTTGCTGGGTTTGATAGATTTGTTGCAATGGCCTTACAGAACTCACAAACAATACTCCTGAATGAGGCATAGCAGGGAAGTAGCATCACAGTTCAGATCGGAAATGACTCTAGGT
The DNA here is from genome assembly GCA_004026705.1 of Nesogale talazaci. NCBI lineage: Eukaryota > Metazoa > Chordata > Mammalia > Afrosoricida > Tenrecidae > Nesogale > Nesogale talazaci. Next base: position 31,199 of record PVJH01008554.1, on the reverse strand, counting down.
ACATTTTGTCGATCAGAGTAGCTTCCGAACCTTGGTCACAAGCACCTTATTTGCACAGTACCACCCAATCATTTGATCTTTTACAAAACTATGTCAAGAAAGACCACGGAAATGCAATCAATTGCACTTTGTGCTATAATCACACAAATATATCTTCGTGTTAGCAAAAAACAGAGCTACAGGTAAAATGGAATTCTTTGGCATTCTCCCAGCTGCCCCTGTCTCCCTTCTTGTCCACATATACATACAACTTGGGTTTTTGTTGGGCTTGCTTTCTAAACTTTTAGTTTTGAAATGATTTTAGAATTATGGGGGAAAAGCCAACAATTTCTATAAACAAGAGACTTTAAAAAGTTTATGAGGAAATGGCATTAAAGGATTATAGAATTTTCCAGACTTTTTGAAGCCCCCTCTTATTTTCCCACAATTTTTCTTACTGTTAACATTTGCGTATCCAAGAAATTAACACATTGGTTTAACATTATTCACTAAACTGTAGACATCACTCAGGTTTCATGTATGGCATTCCACTAGTATTTTATAATCCAAGATCTATTTCAGGATCCAATGTCATGTTCCTTGGCCATGTTGCCCCAGGCCTTCTAATGCACCATAGTTCTTCAGCCTTTCAAAGACCCTGACACATGTGAAGAATACTGATCAGCTCGTTTATAGGCTGTCCTTCAGCATGTGTTTCCATGATGTTGTCTCTCGATCATTTTTAGATTATTCATTTTTTCCTAAGATAGTATAGAAGTGAAGTCTTTTCAGTCTGTCATACCAGGGACAACCCCGTACCGTATAGTAGACCATTGAACAATGTGGGTTTGAACTGCAGCAACCCACTGACTTATATTTGGATTTTTAAATTTGTTGCTTGAGGTCAGGTGTTGCAGGTACCCAGCCACAAGGTTCTGTGATGCTAATCATCTCCACATGACCCGTTTGGCTCCGGGCTGTAGATGCCTCATGTCATGCTGGTCAAGGATCAACATAGTTATACATCGTGTCTGTCGATACAGCTATCACCAATTCTCACATGGTTCAAGGGGCCGCTGTATACCTTTTTCCCGACAATATTAACTTGACCACCTCATTAAGGGAATGTCTGAATTTTCTCCACTTAAAACTCCAGGAAGAACAAAAATAAATGCATCAGTCTTAGATGGAAATACATGTGGAATGGAACTTTTAAACAAGGATTGCAAAAATATGCCTTTCCTACTTTGAAAAAATGTCATCAGAATGGACCAGTCCCTAGAATAGAATAGGACATCATGGTAGGTATAATATCGGGTTTACAAGTCTGCAGAACCTTATGGCAGCAGTTAGCCTCGTTTTTCTCCCATAGAGTGACTGGTAGTTTTGAACTGCTGACTTTGTAGTTAGTAGTTCAGTACTTACCTGAGAGCATTGCCAGAGCTCTCTATATTAGATAGGTTAGTGAAAATGTGGGAACCCTCAATGACATGAATTGACACAGTAGACTCGAGTGGGCTCCCACATGAAAGATCGACTCTAATCAGGTGCTCTACTGTGCAGTTATTTTTCTCCTTTATGCAATAAATGTCATGGTTTTATGGATGATAATATTTTACTGTTCATTTGGGAAATTAGGAGCGGTTTAATTATGGCTACTGTGGCATTTCAAAATGTCTCTGCCTCTCTGATTCTTTCTCCTCATTTTCCTTTCTTAGCCAAAGAACACATTGAATATTTTTTAAGCCATTAAGTAAAATCTTAGGTGTGAGGTTCTAGTAGATGACTTTTATCAGAGTATGATGTTCTTCTTTATTCCTATTATATTGAAGGTTTTTATGGTGAATAATCGTGGAATATTTTCAAATGCTTTTTCTTCATTTCTTTAAATAACCTGGGTCTACTTAGGTGGTTTTGACCATGATCTAATTGATGTTTAGATGTAAACCATCTTTGCATTCCAATTGGTCATGGAATATAATTTTTTGTAATGTTTCTGGATTTGATTCGCTTGTTGAGGATATTTATGCTAGCATTCCTAGAGACCTTTTGGGACATATATTGCTATGTCAATGATTTCTTAAACTACCTGTATCCCTTTCACCCACTGTCGTGTCAATTCAGACAAATAGTGACCCAATAGGGCAGGATTGAATGGTTGTGGTCTTTATGGAAGTAGCTCGCCACATCTTTCTTGCCCAGGAAGGGCTGTTGGGTTTGAACTGCTGACCTTTTGGTTAGCAGAAAGAGTGCTTAGCCACTGCACCACCAGGTTCCCTTTGTGTCCCTTTAGACAGTATGTTTAATACATATTGTGAATTGAATTTTGACACGATTACCCCCACCCCTGCTCCCCTCTCCTCAAAAAACAAAGCAAAACAAAAAAGACACTTGATTGACATCCTTTATCACCAGAACCTATGTCTGTTGCCTTATTTGGAAAGATTCTTTGCAAATATAATTAAACTAACATCAGGTGACACCAGACCTCTCTGGCCATTGTTCGCAGCCCTACCAACCAGCTCTGAGAGTTTGACTTCCCATTTCCTTTCAGATAGGAATGCATCTTGTAAACATTTTTGAAAAATTCTCTAAGAAATTAAATAAAGTGTGTCACCAGGGTGGGATTGTCTCTCTTAGGGGCTTGCCTGGGTGTGTCCTTGATGGAGGTGACTATAACTGGGACCTCATGATCATGAGTCATGCCCTCGCAGTCATGTCCTGACTGCCTTGGTTGGAAGATCCTGGACCAATCTTATAAGATTTTCTATATAACATCTTGTACGTGTCCTAAGCATGGTCCTGCTTTGGCCTCCGTACTCCCACCAGTAACTGTGATGTACTGACCTGCCACTAATCATGAATTTGTGACATGTTACTTTGTCCCATGCCTAATTTAACTTGTGTCCTGAACAAATTATCTGATGCCATTATGACCTCATGCTAATGGCACCCCTCATCAGAATGTTGTATCTGTGCCTTTGTGTTGTCTTTGCCCCCTTTAAGAATGAATAAATGTTCCCCTTAAATTAAATAAATAAAGATATGCTGACTGATTTCTTTCTTATATTATAGATAGGCTTTTGTCTCTCAAATAAAAAATCATTGGTAGAGTAACAGTGTTACACACTGGGAATGCCCATCTGGTCAGTTTTAACCTTTATACTCCAGCCCTATTCCTTTTATTCTTATTTTTGTAAACTCTGAATAAGAGGGCTTTTTATGACAGTTTGTGATCTAAGAGTGCTTTAATGAAGAATAGATGGTGAAGATCTCTATTCAGAGTTGTCTGAAGAATCAAGATTGTTCTGAAATATACTTTATTAACTTTAAAAATAAGATCTGTTGTTATTTTACTAGAACCCTGGTGGAGCAGGAGGGGATGAGTTGACTGCTAACTGCAAGGTCAGTCGTTGAAAACCACCAGCACTGTATGGGAGAAGGACAAGACTTTCTACTGCGCCCGAGAGTGTTGTTCTCAGAACCCACGGGTTCTGCGTTGCCTTGTCCCAGGGTCCTGAGGGGTTGGAATTGACTCCGTGACTTTGAACTCGGTTTTTTGGTTTGGTTGTTGTTTGCCGTTTAAAGAATATTTTTCTCTGTCTTCTTTTGATGGGATTGAGTAGAATTGTTTTTCAACGTTAAATAGTGGTGACAGTACATTTGAGGTTGTTTTTAATTTGTATGACAAATTTATCAAGGATAAGTACAGTGCAAGCTTCCCTTTACATTAGCAGCATTTTCCCTCCCAAGTCCAATTATTCATGTGCTGTTGAGAAGTGAGGGGTCAGGAAGATGTGAACTGAGCGACTCATATGCTATTTATTTCACTGACTGCATCCAAGTAAAAGTGTGAAAAACACAGTCTAAATAAAAATAAATGGGTTATGCCTATTTTAATAATGAGAAAAATCCTCTTCTAAAAATTGGAATATTTGTTTTTCTTGGATTTTAATGGGGCACCTGTGTGTCCTATGTTGAAATTTACATTTTGTTCGTTTGTTTGCATCATTTTATCGGGGGCTATAACAGCTATGAGAACATTCCATACATCAATTGTATTAAGTGTATTTGTACATATGTTGCCATCATCATTTTCTAAACATTTACTTTGTCTGAGCACCTGGTGAACTTTCCCATTTTCAGACACTTCTAATGATTGGAAGCATCCAGATATAAAATTGCATGCGCGTGCATGGTATAGGTGAAGAAGGATTGCCTTATGGAAGATTAAAAAAAAGAAAGAGGCAAGAATTTACCTGGCAGAAGTCTTGAGAATATGTCTGGTTTTGGTAAACCGCGGTGAGAGGCAGATTTTTGTCCACCTGGCCCAGCTTTGTCTCATGTTGTCTGACCCCCTCTCTCTGCCTTTCAGGGTCAGCGAGGAAAAGGAAGTGACTGAAGAGCGCCTCAAGGCCGAGCAGGAGTCCTTTGAGAAGAAGATCAGGCAGCTGGAAGAACAGAATGAACTCATCATCCGAGAAAGGGAAGATATCCTTTTTGAAAATCCTCTTTCTTAACGTGCTGAAAGTTTGACTCCTTCCTGGAGGAAATGTAAACTCCAGAGAAATTGTGGTTCTAATTTATAATGGACTAAATCTGCATGTGCTGCCATTGCTAGGCAATCAGAGCGACGCTGAACAGCATGCACGGCTGCCTCCTTTGTGCTTGATGCGCCGTCCAGCTGTGCGGCTGCTGCTTTTATGCTGTGCAGCAGATATTTGTCAACTAAAAAAGACAATACGAAATTTGGGCATTAAAATGTAGCCTTGGAAGTTTATTAGATTCTGTTCCACTGCTGTAATTGTTCCCTAAACCTTTTCATATCTGGTGTTCTTGCTAGCTCAAACTTGAACAATTTTAAGGTTTTCTTAGAAACCACACACAGAGCCCTTTGTAATTTATAGATGTTATCATTGAAAAGTGTTCACAGTATAGACCATTCCCATGGAGCATTTAGAGAACGAGAGGGTATTGTGAGTCGTACTCAACTGGGTCTGAGTTCAAATAAGTATATTACTGAAATTTCTGTTGAATGGGTAGAATGAGGGAAGCGATATTTTTATGTTGTGGCATTGATATCGAAGTGATTGTACCTAAAATTAGGGGAGTGGATGAGCCAGCCACACTCCTCTGTAAGTGCCTAGAGGAATCACTGACTTTATTGTCCGTATGATTATCAGTTATTTCAAATATTCTGCAAGTGTTAAAGTGATCAGACATCGATAGTAACTCTACCTTTGTATCAAGGAAAGCAAAGCCTAAGAATAAATTAATTCACTTGGAAAGAAGTCCAAAACACGATAAAAAGTGAGTTCTGCAGTTATCTTTTCTTAACTGCGAGGGGTGCGTGATAGAAAATTGATATAATTTAAATTCTCAGGTTGGATTTTCTATGTAGGACATGGTTGATTGTCTCCAGATTCTAAAGGAGTAGTTGTTCATTTATTTCTTCCTCTTTAACACTGAACACTTTGCCGTTACCACACAGACCACTGGCAATCTAATCCCATAAAGATCACCATCTAGAAAACCCACTGGGTCAGTTCCACAGGGAACACCTAACAGCCAAAGCTCCGTGACATGTCTGTCATCTTCCTGGCTCTTTCCCTTCTCTTCCTCCTTTGACTTAATCACCTTAGCTTCTGTGCCCAGGCAGACCCTGTTTATGTGCGGTTCCTTTTGCTCCCTTTCTCTGTAGGTTAAAGTAATGTTTCACACTGCGGTCAGCTAGTTTTGTTCTTTCACTTCACATAAAGAAAGAGTGGTGATTTGGACCACTAACATTTTCAAGAAAAGGAAATGCTTTCATTTGGAATGGGAATCTCAATTTTGAGGGTCTTTTTGTTGCCTCATGTAACAGGAACTCTGGGGATACAGGTGACACCTGGAGTTGTTTCTGTGCTTAATGTTTTCAGGGCTGACGCCTCTCCAGGACTCTTGTTTTTGCTAAAGGTTGTCAGATGGCTGCTACAATTCCAGACAGTACATTTGTATTAGGGCAGAATGAACAGAGCAAGAGGTCACAGCAGTTGCTTCTCCTCTACCACATAGAAAATCAAATCCCAGTTCTCTGACACCGGACTAAGAGTCCATCAAATCCAATAACAATCATCATCAGTTCTGGTCCCCTCTCTCTTCTTCTTCCAACACTGGCTGGCATGCAGCACTTCTTCCTCTAACACAACCACTGGGAGCTAAGATAGACATCACAAGTTAGGTATCCTAGCCTTCCAGGCTTTCAGCTCTGCGCAAGACCACCAAGATAGAGTCCCCAGGGGAGCAGTACTCACCTCAGGGTACCAGCTTTAAGATTAAGGGTCCCTAAGACTCTCCTTCAATTTGACAAGCTGGCTCCCCCTGTTCCCTCACATTTGATAATTTGCTAGAACAACTAACAGTTCTAGAAAGGGCTATGTTTTATAGGTATATTTTGACCAAAAGGAAACCCCTGAAGAGATGCATTGACTTGCCAAACCAAAATCACTGCCATCGAGTTGATGCCAACTCACAGCTACTGTGGAGGACTGCCCCTGGAGTTTCCAAGACCAAGTGTTTATAGGGGTCGAGAGCCCTGTCTTTCTCCTGGCATTAGGTAGGGGTGGTCCCCACAAGGGAGAGTGTTACCATCTTGGGTATTAACGTCCAGAGTCTTTATTGAAAGGTGAAGGGGACCCCATTATGTAATTTAAACTCCAGTTCCTTAACCCTGAGGCCTATAGATATCCAGGGAGTTTGATAGCGTGGTAGGTTTTTCTGGCTTGGTGAGCCCTCCTGCAGTATGAGTTATAATTCCTTAAGTGTAGTCTGGAGTGTTCATCAAAGACACTGTAATCATTGGAGAGAGGCCCAGGGTTGAGAGGTGACAAAGCCCCATTAATTCTGTTACGTTAACCTCCACATCCTCCATTTTTGAACAATGTAAAGATTTTTTCAAAATTTCACCCTTTGTAATATTTCATATTGTATTTGGTGCTCTTCACTTTATTACATGACCACCCTGAGTTGTGATCAGGATTGACAACAGTAGAGAGAAGCTTGTCCACTTTGTATAGTGAAAGACAGCCAGGGAGATGGGAAGAGGAATGGACTCAGTCGCCAACTCTTGTCACCTGGTTAGAACATAGGGGTTTGGTGTTTGATCTAATGAAGTGGTGGTATTTTGGCTTTCCTGGGATAAAAGATATGTACTTCCTTCCATTCATTGGAATTTGTGATGAGTTGGGAAAAAGTGGAAGTAAAAGGTAATTTTAGAAATTCCAGCCTTTGTTAGAATGTGATTAATTGTGGCATGATTTGATCATATGCTTAGCGAAAATGGGTACCTCTCTGGAAACCAAGCCAAAGCACAAACCCACTGACATCAAGTCAGTCTGACTCATAGTGACTCTTTGTAGGGTTTCACCGACTATAAACCTTTTCAGGAGCATCTTTCCCTTTCAAAGCAGCTGGTGAGTTTGAACCACTGACCTTGCTGTCAGTAGCCCAACAGTGGATGCTTGCATTTAACAGTTGAAACTTCCCATGTCTGTGAATGGGCTGTTTCATCAGACTCCCTGTTTAAAATGCCCCAGATGATGGAGTGACTGTGTTTCATGTTGTTCCCTTGATTTAGCTCAGGGTCAGTAAATTGCTACCTCTGAGACAAATCCAGCTCTGCCATATCAGCTTATGTCTGTTCATGGCTGCCTTTGTGCCCCAGCTATAAAGTGGAGTCGCTGCAGTGGAAATCCTGCTTCCCCACATGTGTCAGATCACACCGCCCTACTTGACATTATGGTAGAGTGGTTCTGACTTGAGTATTTGTTCTTATTGTGATTAGACCATTCTTGAAAGTTGACATGTAGTTAGTACAGTTGGATTTCTTCCTCTTATAAACCTCTGTTCTGGCATTCTTATTATTTTAGAGATTTCTTTAATCACCAGTAGATAGTTTTGTCAATAGAGATTTGTTGTCAAAAAAGAAAGAAAGGAAGTCATGATTTTAAAAAATGATACCCATGTTTTTTATTCCAAATAGATTGCTCAGGTGCAAATCTCCTGTACAGAATAAACCTGTCAAAGGTTAATACAGATGATTTTACAGTACATAAAATTCTATGAAACTTAGAAACATAAAACTAGGACATAATTTAAAACAATATAATTTTAACTACAGATACATTTATCTGTCATACATGAATGATTCAAACTCTTTCATATACATGAAATTGGATAATTTTAGATCATTTTAAAGTCTGTTTCAGACTGAGGTGCTGTCTTCATGAATTCTGATTTTTGTCACTTTAAAGTTATGTTGTACCAAATTTATGGATTTTTTTTGGTTTTAAAGCTCCCGATCACATGATTTATTAATCATCTTTGCAAACACAGGCCAGTATCTTTGTCAAAAGGAAGAGATTTTATATATCTCTTGTAAGATCAGGCTTTTGAAGGATTTGTTCTTAAAGTAAATTGGGAATTTATTATTAAAACAAGCATTCTTGGCAATTTTCAGTCTTTGATCAAAAGAAAACTTATTTCCTGGAGACTTAGCTATATAAATGAATATTCCATATTCAAAGCCAACCAGTCTGACATACCTACTAGAATTTTCCCCCTCGCAGAATGTGTGGGACAGGAGAAGTCCATCTGAAGCTTTACGGGAAATATCATGGGTCCCAAATGAAAAATCATTTTAGGGTGTAACTATTAGAAAAGTTGGTTCATACTTGAGCTACTTTTATTTCTAGAGCTTATGTCTCAGGGGAAGATGGTGTCAGAAGTTTCAGAGGAAAAGTATAGTCCAATGACTAAAGAGAGGAGCCCTGGTAGAATAAAGGTTACTTGTCGGTTGGCTGATAATTCACAAAGTCAGCAGTTCACAACCACCGGAAACTCCGTGAGAGGAAGATGACGCTTTCTACTCTCATGAAGAGCTACAGTCTCGGAAACCCACAAGGGCAGTTCCACCCTGTTCGCCAGAGTCCCTATGGGTCAGTATTGACTGGATTGCAATGAGCAGTAGTCATTGGTGATGGTTGCCACTGGCATAGCCAAACGCAACACTGGAGAAGCACGGTGGGTTTAGAGCCCAAGTCTCAGCATTAGCACTAACGTTAGCACTCTGATTTTAGAAAAGGTACTGAACTTTCCTGAGTCCTTTTAAGCTTTATTTGTAGTGTGTGGATAATTAATAATGTCTTTATTATAGGCCTGTCAAAATTGAGGCTTCACGTTTTGTATGTAAGGAAGGTGTGATACTCAGTACACCCTGAATCAAAGTAGTTTTCATGTGTACTGTGGAGAAGATTGAGATATACGATGACATTCTTCTGATGCTCATTTCTGTGCCTTTTCTTCTGGTGTTTTAATGGTCTGTTTTCACTCTCTGTGGTTGAGACTCTGAATTGAATCAGGTTCAAGTGCTTGTAGCTCACATCCTTCATCCCTTTTATAGGAAGTCTATTTTAGAAACCGCTCTGGGGGCAAGTATTTTAAAGAATGCAACCTCAATCCTTTTTAAAGAGTAAAATGAGCCAAAGGTCTCTGTGTGACTGCTGAAAATAAATTAGAGATAAGGCATAAGAATTTTATCTAATTACAAGAAGAAACCTTTGGTTCTGAATAACAATTATGCTCCAAAGGTATTCCGAGTTCTCTTTTTACCTGTACATCACTGTTATTTAATACCAGACTGAGCGATGACGCCAACATTATCTGTTAGTCTTACAAAGGTTACTACAGTACTACAGGGCTGTTGTAACCAATGCCAACAGGGTGTCTACAAATAGAAGTGGATTGATTCATGGTTCTTGAGGCCCACATCCAAGTCAGCTTGTCAGACTTGCCACGTTCTCGCCAACATGTCTAGGAAGCCCTGTCTTGTTTCTTAATTGTTACCTCCAATCATTCCTTGGTTGGAGATGTATCTTCATATGGCTGTCCTGCCACTGTATCTTTTGATAGCCAGGCACCATTACCTTTCTTCACCACATTTGCTTATGCACCCATCTGTCTTCAATGATCCTGTCAAGAAGGTGAGCATCACAGAATGCCAGGTTAATAGAATAAAGTGTTCTTGCATTGAGGGAGTAGTTGAGTAGAGGCCCAAAGTCTGTCAGCTATCTTAATACTAAACCTGTAAATATATATGCATAGATCTATTATCCCATCATCATATATAATTTTATTTATAGATGTATATACCTTTATTTAGACTTCTATAAATCCCCTTTGCCTTCTAGTTCTTTCCTCTATTTCCTTGTACTTTCCTATTATCCCACCATCATGTTCAGCCTTCATTTGGATTCCAGTAATTCCTCTTGGTTACAGTGCCCTTGTTTAAACCCTACCAGGTCTCCTATACCCTCCTCTGCCATTGATTTTAGATCACTTGTTGTTCCCTTGTCCTTGGGTTTATTAACACCCACTTCCATTTCCCCACCTCCCCGTCCCCCCCCCGTCCCCTCAGAATTGTGGATCCCATTGATTTCTCCTCCAGATTATTTATCCTGCTTATTTTCTCTAGTTAGATATGCAGATAATATGCACAAAAACAAGACAAAGCAAAACAAAGCAACAAAAGAAAAAACCTCAAACAACAAAACAGCAACAAAAAAGAAAAGCCTATAAATAGTTCAAGGTCTATTTGTTGATCTTTAAGAGTGTTTTTTGTGGAGTCTGATGTGGTATTGCACTGTGGCCCCAAAGTTTGTTTTTGGTATTCCCTGGGGACTTCATTGCTTTGCCCTTGCTGTTGAATGCCCTGAGTGTTTTGCCTCAGTGTGGTGGTATCAAGACACAATTCCCATACTGTGCCTCCAGTTTTGTCCCCTGTAGCACTGTGGGTCTTATAGTGGTGCCGGACACAATGTGCATTGGCTGCTCTGAGCAGGAATATCATCCTTGGCCAGGATGTGTTCTACCCTATCCTTGTCCCCCTTCATTTGTTCCATGTTCTTTTTTCAGACTTGTTCTTCTCCCTGCAGTGCAGCTTCTGTGCTGCCATCTGAAGCGAATTCTTTTGGGGAGAGGAGTGACTGTCCACGGAGTTGGAATTAGGGCCAGTCCCTGATAGGTAGGTTTACTGTGCCAACATGGCCAATGAACATATGTGAGGTTAATTGAAGGGCAGAGATAAAAATGGCTCAGCGAACCTCTTTTAACCAGTATGCAACCGCTTTGATTGTTCTGTGCTTCCATTTGCAAGTGACACATCCTGTGGGACACCTAATCTTTGGACTGTGTTACTGTAAGTTAAGGTTCCTTCAAGCCCTGCTTTGCCATGCTACTGGAATATACATCTCTTGAGCTGGGGACTGTCGGATCCTGTCATCTAGCTGACTGTTGGTGACCTGCCTTGCTGTTTGCTGCCTGTGGCCAGCAAGAGTGAATTGCTCTACAGAGGACTATGTTGATAGATATTTGGATTGTTTAAAACTCCTTGCAAATCTGAATTGTGCCTTGATAAACAGTGGAACGCAGATATCTGGCCATGTTTTTTTTTTTTTTTTTTTTTTTTGCCTCTTCTGGGTATATACTCCATTAGGGGGATTGCTGGGTCGTATGGTAGCTCAATTTCCATCTGTTTTAGATATCGCCAAATCAATTTCCATAGTGGCTGTACATAACTACAGGTCCACTAGCGGTGGATGACAGTTGCTATCCCACCACAACCTCTCCAACACTTGTTTCTTTGACTTTTTGAATTGTTCTGTCTTTGAGGGTGTTACAGTAGGTGGAATCTCATAGTTGTTTTAATTTGCGTTTCTCTTATGGCTAGTGATGGGGAACATTTTCACATATGTTTATTGGCCATTCAGATTTCTGTCCTTGTGAAACTTCTGTTCAGGTCCTTTGCCCACCTCCTCAGTAGGCAATTTGTTTTTTTCTTCTTTAGAAGCTAGTAGAGTACTGTAGATTTTAGTAATAAGGCCTTTGTTTGATGTGTCCTTGCTAAAGATGTTTTCCTAGTATGTGGACTCTTATCACTCTCTTGGTGAATTCTTTTGATATACACAAGTGTTTTTATCTTCAGTGTTTCCCACTTGTCAATTTGTGACTCATCTGTATTTGTGTCCTTTCCTATTTTTGATAACTTATGTATTCCTTGTACCAAAATTAATCAGGTTTATCCCAATTCCCTCATTGATGACCCTAATAGTTGGGGGGTTTGCCTCTAGGTCTGTGATTTACTTCAGTTTATTCTAGTGCCTGCAGTGAGATAAGGGTCTTGCTTCAGTTATCTGCAGGTGGATATCCACTTTTTCCAGCACTACTTGTGGAAGAGGGCATCGGCTTCCCATTTCATACTTTTGGGGTCCTTATCAAAAATCAGCTGCCTGTATGCTGATGATTTTATTTCTGGATTTTCAGTTATTTTCCACTGGTCTGAGCATCCGTCATTATGCTGATATCATGTATTGTTGACCACTGTGACTGTATAATATGGTAAAGCTAACCCTCCCACTCTGTCCTTCTTCTTGATGAGTTCTCTGCTAATTCTGGGCTTTCCCCCTCTCCATATGAGGTTGGTAATCAGTTTTTCCAATTCTCTGAAGATAGATTATGGTCATTGTATCCGGATTCTGTTTATCCTTTTAAAGAATCAACTTTAGCAGCATCAGTTTTTTCCATAGTTTTCTTATTTGCCCTGTCCAGAATCTCAGCCCTGATTTTTATTATTTCATTTCTTTTGCCATTATTAGGATTTTCCTGTTGACTCTGCTCTAATTGCTATAAGCTTTGTGTCCCCATATTAATCATAAGTCTCCCTTGTTCATGTATGCATGTCCTCGTTCATGTGTGCATATATTGCTATGAATCTTTCTCTGATAACTGCCTTTGCTGTGTCCCATAAGTATTGGTAAGTCGTGTTTCCATTTGCATTGGTTTCTTGAAACTTCCTAAATTTCATCTCTGATCTGGGCCAGTACACACTCCTTTTGTAATAGAGAGTTCATCATCCTCCAGTTGTTTGCCCTTGTTTTATTTTTTATTTTTTGATGATTTCCGGCCTTGTGGTACAGTGGTCAGAGAAAGAGAGAGGTCTGTATGGTATCAATGTGCTTAAATTTATGAAGATCCGACTTATGCCTCTGCAATATGGTCTGTCTTCCCAATATGTGCCTTGTGGGCTTGAAAAGCATGTGAATTTTTTTGTATTTATATGGAAACTCTATAATTATCAGGTCAAAATTTTCTGTTGTAGTGTTTAGAACCGTAGCCTCCTTATTGAGTTTCTTTCCCTGTGGTCTCTCTTTCCTAGAAAGCAGTGTATTGAAGTCATCTATTTTAATTGTGGAACCTGTTATTTATATTTTCATCTTTTGGAGTGTTTGCGTATTCAGCCGGTCTCTCATTAGGGGTATATACGTTTAAAATGCTTAGTGGTTATTTGTCTACATTTCCCTTGAGCATTATATAGGGTTCCGCTTTATCTCTTTATGGTTTGCTCTATGAGGTCAATTTTATCTGGGATTAGGATTGCAACCTCTGCTTTTTTGAATTGCTGTTTACTTGGTATGTTTTTCTCCAGCATTTGATTCTCAGCCTATTTTCGTCTGTAGTCTTGAAATGTCTCTCCTGTAGGCAGCATATTGATGGATTGTCTTTTCTAAGCCAGTCTGCTAGCCTCTATCTTTTAATCCCTGAGTTCAGTCTAGTGGTATGCAGGGTTATTACCTTCATCTATGGACTCTGTGATGATATCTTATCCCTTTTGTGTTAGGTCTTTTCCTACTTCCCTTTTTTTATCAGTGTGTTTAGCATGCATGTGTGTGAAGTCATTCTAGACTTCTTTCCACCCATAAACCAATGCTATTTTATTTATGCTTGGTGAGTGCTGCTCTTCTGCCCATATTGAGTCAGCAAGGATCTTTTGTAGGGCTGGATTTCTTTTAACGTATTGAGTTTTTCCTTGTCTGGGAAGACTCTTACTTCTCCATCTATCTTGATAGATAATTTGGCTGGGTAGTGTATTCTTGGGTTTGTGTTATTTCCCTTCAATTTTGAAATACCGTACTGTTCTCTCTTCTCTTCATAGTGTCCACTGATAGTCCTGAACATATTCTTATTTGGGAACCTTTATATGTGATCACTTGTTTCTCTCTACCTGCTCTCATGATTTTCTCCTTTTCCACAAAGTTGGATAGTTTAACTATTATGTGCCTTGGTGACTTTTTCTTGGGATTCAGTGTAGCTGGTGTTCTTTCAGCCTTCTGTAATGTTTCCTGGTTTTCATTCATTAAGCTGGGGAAGTTTTCCTCCAAGAATTCCCTCACTATTTTTGCAGTTGATTTTGTTGTATCTTCCTCCGATAATCTAATTATTTTTTTGTCTTTCTTCTTCATAGCATCAGATGTAGCTCTTAGGTTTTCCTCAGCTCCTCTAATGATCCTAGTAGATTTTTGTTCATGTTTGTTCAAGTCTGCTTGGCTGTCCTCTAGGTCACTGATGTTGTAGTTCTTTCCCCCCTCTAGTCTGTTGGTGAAGTCCACGAGTCTTCTACTGTTTTTTGTTATCTTGCCTGTAAGGTCTTGTATTTCCCTCTGGTGTGTGGTCTTTATCTCCTCTATCATTTCATCATTTTTCTTGTTTCCCTCATATCCTCTATGACTCCAAGCAGCATTCTGAAAATTTCTTTCTGTGGCATATCAGTTTCTGCTGCGTCTTTGCTCGTCGTTAGGTTTAGGACATCTTTTGCCATTGCCTTTTGTTTCTCCTGTTTGTTGTTGTTGTTGAGGTCGTTGGCACTGATATCTATTTGTATTCTGTGTTTTAGAGGGGCCTAGTGCCATTGTCCAGGGAGTTGAAAAGCACTGGCTTTCTCTGAGAGACTCATAGGAATGCATTTTTGAACTGACTGCAATTTGGTTCACTATGGAATTGGCTTACCACTTTATCCTTCTGTGGCTTCACCTTTTCCTTAGTCAACCAGTATTCCATTATCTGCAAGGCAAGTTGGATGGTCCTGTCAGCAAACTCAGGTTGGGTTGTTGTGGACCCACGAGGATGGTGCTGTACTGGTTTATCTCACAACAAGCTGTGATGATGTGGCCCACTGTAGCTTGGGGTGCCACAGAGGTCATGCAGGGGTGTTCACTGAAACGGAAGTGCCACAGAAGGCTGGTGGGTTGCCTGCCTTGGTGTAGCGCACCATGAGTGGTGGGTGGAATTGCCCTAGTCAGAGAGATCACTGCCGAGGCTGGTCAGAGGTTCTCACAGCAGCATGGAATGTTGATGAATGTTGGGTGAGTTTCCTTAGGCAGTGTGGGGCACTACAGCAGGTGGGAGGAAGTTCCCTCAGTCACGTGGCTCACGGAAGCTTAGAATGCCCCAGAGGGTGTGCAGGTGCCTGCAGTGGTAGAAGTTCTGTAAAAGGCAGGTGGCTCTCCCTGCTTTGATATGGAACACTGTATGGTGGGCAGAATTACCCTTTCGTAGAGTTTTTAAGGATTTGACTATTTAGAAATGGATCAACCAGACCTTTCTTTCAAGGTGCCGCCACATGGATTTGAGCGACCAAGCTGTTACTTTGTCTTTAATTGTTGGTGCCACCTAGAGACTTTAAAATGTCAAATGGTATAGGAGACCTGTGGTATAAACGCCATTCTATCCTGTCCCCATTCTGGCCTGTCCTGTATGCTCATTTGAAACATAGGACATTTACACATTCTACTCTGTCCTGTGATTACTCTTTCAAAACATGTCAACTTTAGAGGGTTTTTTTGGTCAGCCTTCTGCTTCCTTCACTCCCTGCCACTTTTGAGAGCACTTGTAATTATCATTTTTTTAAAAACTTATAGCAAATATGTGTACTGAAACATTTGCCATTTTAACAATTTTTAAGGAAGCATTTTGGTGATATTAATTACATTCACTATTCTGTAGAACTATCAAAAAAGTCATGAAAAAATGGAAATAAAATGATAATGGTATTTCCTCCAAAACTTTTTGAATTCTCCTTACAGTAAAACATTATTTTCCTTTATGACAGAATAATTTTCCATTTTACAGATGTACTGCATCTTGTTTTCCCATTAGTCTATTGATAAATACTTGGTTTATTTTTACATTTTGGCATGTATAATAAATCTGCATAATAATATGAATAATGTGTTATGTTTATCCTTTGGTTTCACTTACCTGTTTGAGTCCCCACCTTATCTGTTTTCAGATAGCTACCATTGTCTATTTTTAGATTGCTGAGTCATTTGGTGAATCTGTCTGAAGTTTTACCTCTTCGTTTCTTTCCAAGAGGATCATAGTTTTAGTCTTTATATTTAGATGTTTGATAATTTAAAAATTGATTTTCTTATATGATATAGGGTATAAGTTTTACTGTATTCTATTGCATAAGAAGATACAGTTTTCCCAGCACAATTCATTAAAGTGACTAATCTTTGAATACTGAATGGACTTGTCATCTTTGTCTAATATCGTTTGGTCATAGATATTTGGTTTTTTAACTTTCCATGCTCTTCTATTGGTTCGTATATCTCTGCTTTGTCCAGCAATATACTCTTTTGTTTGGTGCAGCTTTATATAGTACATTTTAAGATTGACAAGTGTGAGTGTCTTACTTTGTTGTTTTTAAACATTGTTTTAGCTACTTTGGACCCCTAGCAATTCCATATTGATTTGAGTATTGGCTTTTTTATTTCCACAGAAAGGTTTTTGAAATTGTATTGAATCTATAGATCACTTTGGATAACACAACATCCTAGAATATTAAGTTGACCAATCCCAGAACATGAGTGCTCTTCCATTTATTTAGACCTTTTAGCATTTCTTCCAGCCATGCTTTCTTTGTTTCCAGTGGACTAGTCATTGATGTCCTTGGTCCAATTTTATTCGTAGACATTTTATTCCCTTGGATGATGTTGT
Source organism: Nesogale talazaci (assembly GCA_004026705.1). NCBI lineage: Eukaryota > Metazoa > Chordata > Mammalia > Afrosoricida > Tenrecidae > Nesogale > Nesogale talazaci. Next base: position 14,351 of record PVJH01008554.1, on the reverse strand, counting down.
AAGTGGAATTTTCCCACCTTGATTTCATTTTCAGATTGTTCACTGGTTGTGTTAGGAAAACTAGACGTGTGTTGATTTTCGTACCCAGAAATGTTGCTTAATGCATTTATTCTAGTCATTTTCTTATGGATTCTTTGAGATTTTCTTTATAGACAATCATGCCTTCTGTGAAAGGAAACAGTTTAACTTCTGTTTCAATTTGGATACCTTTTATTTCTTTGCCTTGCCCTTTTTACCCCTGTCTAGAACTTCTAGGACGATGTTGAGTAGGTGAAAGCTATTCATCTTTGTTGGTTAGGCTGGGTTGTGTAGAGAAGCAAGTCCCATGGCACGAATACATGTTTAAGATAGAACTTTATATCAAAGAGTGATTTCATACCAAGAAGGCATCTCAGCCCAGCACAAGTCAAGTACATCCGTCCAGTACTAATCAGCACCCCTTCAGTAACACAGCCGAAGATCAAGGATTAGAAAGGTGAAGCTGGAAACAGCGAGAGCTCACAGGCCAGCAGGTGAAGATTCAGGTGGACATGGCAGAGTGCAGACAGCGCAGAGGTTGGCTTCCCGGGTCAGCAGCCCACCTGGGCCCACCCTAGAGGCAGACATAGAGTCCCAGCAGGGAGGAAGGTGAAGGACAAGAGAGAAAAGCTCTCACCTTCTCTCTGATAAATAGGTGATGTTTCCAGGGAGGCATCACCAGGCCACCACCTAATTGTTAGTTTGAACTCTACTCCCTATGCTTTCATAGGAATTCAAGTTGTCTTAAGTCTGACCACTATACATGTCCTGTTCCTAACCATAACTAGGATGCTTTGAGTTTTTATTGAGTGTAATATTAGCTGTGGGCTTTTTATGATTTTTTTTCCACATTGAGAATCTCCTATGTATTTCTGGTTTGCTTAGTATTTTTAATAATGAGCAGGTATTTGGATTTTGTCAAATGCCTTTTCGGCATCGATTATATCATCAAGTGGTTATTTTCTCCCTATTATTCTATCTAAAGATACAACTTGAATTCTGTTAATTAATTTCAGTAGAATGAGCCTTGTCAGTGTGGAGTCCACTTTAATCATTACCTTCTCCATTGTTCTATGAATGTGGATAAATTCTACCTGGTCAAGGTCTACAGACCTGATACTCTGTTACTATCTGCTGAGTTCAATTTGCTAATATGTTGTTGAGGCTAAAAATCAACAGTTTACTCCCAGATGCTACAAGCAGTCACAGCTTTCAAATGCTGCCCTTACTCATGCACAGACATCCCACGTGACTTCTTAAGCCAAACTAAGAGGATCATTTATTTAATGTTTGAGGCAGCCCTCAGACAGATCAGTGCATGAGTGCACACACACACACACACACACACACACACACACTTTCTTTCTGTTGTCCACAGGGTCACTATGAGTCAGAACCAAGTCAGCAGCACCTGACAATAAAGACCGTTTTGCTTTCCCCAGAGTCAGAGATCGGCCTCCACCCACTCCCACTCCCAAGATCAGACACTCTTTCTCCCCACTCCACTCTCCTGCCCCTCATTGGTGTAGCTCTTAGTTAGCTAAGCTGCTGATGGGAGCAAGGGAAGGACACAGGCAATAGAAAACCAAAGCTTTCCTACATTTAAAATGTTACTTCTTTAAAAATTCAGCATTTGTTCAATCACTGCAGCTCTGTTACAGAATCTTCTGAAAGTTTAGTCTACTAATGTCTGGTAGTTTTTCATGGCAACCCTGTGAGGAGGCCGGAGGATGGAACTACTCACAGGCTCTGTTCCCAGAAATTCATTTTTTTTTTTTATTCCTGTGTAAAGAAAAGCTCAACAGAATGAAATGGAGGGGGGTGGAGAGGGGGAGAATTTCTACTTTAATTTTTGAATTTTCTCAGTGATGATTCTGCATTGGTAAGTGGTGCTGAATCTGCATAGCATCATTTAAAATCACTTGTAAAGTTTTAACAGTTTATATAAAAAGATAGGCTTTCAGTAAATCAGTCTCATAATCATTATTGTTCAGCAGAGTTCATTATTCTGTTTAGTCTTTTACCTAACTGATCCTTAAAGGGTTATTCTGATGTAATTTTTTCAGCTAAATCCATTTGCCATACTACAGTGTGGTGTTCTTTTAGATTTGAAGAATACACTGAATGACTTTATTATTAATCAGTAGCAAATTTGCTCTAGTGTTCACAACCTTAGAATGGCCTTCACTTATGAATAGCTAAGTGATTCAGATGGTAATACTCTCAGTTAAGTTTGAATAAGAAGTAGCATTTTCTTTTCCCTATAGTTATGCCTGAGATAATGGTGTTTTCAAGGTCTGTAATTTTTCAGAATAAGTAAATCTAGCTATGGTATAGTCATAATGAGCAGAAGTAAACAGAATATGTGAATTGAATCCGTTCTATAGATAAGAACTCTATGGGAGCACTAGTGATGATAGTGGGTATGATTTGGGCTCCTAACCACTAGGTCAGCAGTTTGAAACTACTAGTCGCCTTTGGGGAGCAAGATGAGGTCTTCTGCTCTCATAAAGACGAGCCATCAAAGAAACCCACAGAGGCAGCTTTGTTCTGTCTTAGGGCTTTACCAGGAACTGGAATCGACCCAATGCGTAGGTTGGTTTGTGGTTTTATTTTACAGATAAGATGGTGAGGACTGCCACCTTTTCATCCCAATTTTACCACCTTTTGTTAGAACAGAGATTCCAGGTTGCTTTGCTTCTCATTTTCCTGAATCCTCAGACTTGTAAACAGTCAGGATAGAGTCCCTCCCGTCAAAACCATCTCAAGCAGCCTGTAGTCACATGGCCTAAAAAAATGACTATCTAAATATCTTACTTGTGTTCCACTGGTCAGTTCTTCGAGTACTTGTTCGGAACTGTTTTATTTTTCTAGCCATACCTGTAAGGACTCCTTTCCACACAGTAGCTGATTGTAAACCCCAGAAAGGTGCTATGAGGCTCCTCAGTAGCTTCGTGAATGAACAGCAACATAGAGCTCATTCCCAGAGGGCAAAGATAGGCCCCTGTCCTGCTTTCCCACTTCTCCCTCCTTCTGATGCCAGTTGTCCATTGGGCACACACTCCCAGTCCGACCCTAACCACTGGGAGCTCGGGCAGAGTTCACAAGGTAAGAGAATACCATCCTGGGGCTTGTAGATTCATTGGAACAACTCTGAACTGACAGGAGACGTTCTACATATAATTACTGTTTTAGGTCTCTAAAGAATACAAATCATGATCCATATAAGGAAGGATTGGCACTGATGAGGTCTGGGAAAGTTCTCGTTACAGGTGGACATGCCATAGGTGTGTGAGCGCAGCACTGCACCTTCACTCTCTGAGGGCCAACCAGGAGGTTTCCTGTTCTAGGCTCTTTATAGGTCCATCCTACAGGATAGACTAAATCCTGCCTCCCAGGATCAAGCAAGTTGATCTGATGAGCCTTCCCGTTGAGTCTTTGTGCTCTGGCCAGCCCCTGTTCCCCAGCATAAATCCTCAGAGGTGTGCTAGAAATCCCAGACGAAGAGTTACTCTCTGGAGTCAAGGATAAAGGCCACCCTACTGTTGGTAAAATGAGACCATTTACCTCACTCTAGAGGTTAAGGAGAAAAAGTAGATGATAAAGGGAGGAAGGTAAGATCAACAAAAAAAGTTGAAAATCACAAATGCCATAGTGAGAAATTTGCACTAGAACAATTTCACTGTAGAGAAAGGAGTCTATGGTGACTGAAAACTTGGACTACCATTGAGTCAATTCTGATACACAGCAACCGTATAGGTTAGTGTCGAATGGCCACACAGGACTCACTTAGCATAAAATACAGTTATGAGGTTTTACTACAGAGCTTAATAGGTTACCACAAGCCAGGATCAGAAAACGTTGAGGGCATCATCTTTGGTTCATGTAAGCACCTCTTCTCATCTAGCAGCCATGCCGCAGGTTCTTAGCCACTTGGTGTCTGCCTCTGAACCTGGAAGCCTGCCTGCAGCGCTCTTTCGAAATCTCTTAGTGTTGGTGCTGTCCCTCTGCTTTGTTTCATGACCCCCTTGCCCCGCCCCTGCTCTGCATGTGGCTAGACTCCAAAACTTCAGGTAGGGATTCCAACCATGCTGCACTGGTAGTTCTTCTTCTCTGGTCGTCCCAGAGATTATCTCTCTCTGCTTCTGAGATGACTCTCTTAGACACAGAGGAATGGCAAACCTAACCAACCAATCCCCTCCATGAGTGACACACTGTTTACATCGTTTCACTTTTCATCATTTGATGAGAGTTACCAGAGACATGGATAGAAGTGCCATATTAGGAAATGTCACTTCACCACAGGGGGCTTTAAGTATATCTGTGGGAAAATGGAATCGAAAGATAATGGAATTCACAAACTTTTTGAAGCTCTCCTCACATTTGATTTATCTTCCAAATGTTATCATTTGTTTTTAATGTTATCTTCCACTTGAAATACTTTTTTGTTTCCTTTTTACCATCAGAGTGCTTATTCCCTTTTTCTTTCCCAGAGAAGCTTGTTCTTTAGTTTTTGAAGATACAACATGGTTGGTTTTTAAAATCTGAGGTGAAAGTACCATAAAATCAGCTATTTTTAAAGTGAATAATTCTGTGGCATTTACTACACCCCCAGGATTATGCAACTACCACCTTTACCTAGTTCCCAAACATGGTCATCTCCCCCCAAAAGTGCCCCAATCCTATTCAACAGTTGCTTTTTCTCTTCACTTCCCCCCCATGCCCTGTCAGCCACCAATCTGCATTCTCTCTCTGGAACAATGTCATGTTTGAGCAAAAAGTTCTTTCGAGTACATGAGAAGGTATTAAGAATGTTGAGGAGTTGCAAGGAAGCATGTTGGTAAGAGAAGTCAGCTTTGAATTGCTTAGGCACCTCGCCATCTTACCCTGATCTGAAAAGGTATAGAACTCAAGGAAAAGAATGCAGAAATATCAGTGAGAAGGCCAGGATTGGTTGGAACCTATTTAATAAAAGACTTTTTATGGGTCTGTGTTAGGACTAACTTCCTTTGTGTGCATAAAAAAAAAAATCCAAAGTAACAGTAATTAAAACACGGTGTGTGTTTATTGCTGTTTCACATTAAAAAAAAAAGTCCAGGTATCGGCAATGAAACAACTGTCCTGGCTCCACAGGTTTTCTGGACCCCAATTTTTCTTTTCTTATTTTTTTAAAAATCTTGCCATTTCAGCCCCATATAGAATAAGAATGAGTCTATTGATTTTTAAAATTTTGTTCTAAATTTTGTTTTAATTCGATTTTTCAGTTGTTCATTGTAAAAGTAGAATTGATCTTTGTTTTTTAATAGGAATTCTTTTTAAAATTTTTAATGAATTCATTCATTTTTAATGGTTTTAAAAATCAGTTGGGGCCTCATACAACTCTTCTCACATCCATCCATTGTATGCCAAGCACTTTTATACATTTGTTGCCATCATAATTCTCAAAAGAATTGATCTTTGTCTATTGATATTTTGCTCTGAATTTCTTGAATTTATATTAGTTTTAATAGTTGTTTTAGAGATTCTTAAGATTTTATATGCAAACAATTGGGTCATCAGTAAAAGAAAACAATTTTATTTTTTTCTGTTTTATGCCTCTTTATCTAACATAGTGCTCTGGCTAGGACTTTTAGAAGGTTATCAAGTAGAAATCATAAGAGAGCATTTCCTTTTTCCTATCTTTGGGGAAAATGTCTATTTTTTTATCCTTAGATTAGATGTTCGTTTTCCACTTTTGACATAGACTTTTTTTTAATCACACTGAGGAATTTGTCTTTTATTCCTAATTTCTGAATTTTTTTTTTTTAACTTTTGTAATTCATGAATGAGCATTTTATTCACAGCACCTTGCATCCTATTTATATTTACCTGTTGTCCTTGGGTGACACAACTAGTTTGTCATGATTCATCTATAGGGTGGTGGTTCAAATCCATTAAACAGTGCCACAGAAGAAAGAACTGGCTATCTGCTCTATAAACCTTCTGGCCAAGAAAACCCCATAGAGAATTTCTGCTCAGGAACATAGAGTGGGGCGATGAATTAAAATTGGCTACAAGGCAGTGGGTTTTTCTTCTTCATAAGGCATAAATTATATTTGGTGTATTAATACTGTGGATTTTGTACAGTTCCTCAATTAATACTTGTTGCATATGATTTTTTAAACCTGAGTTAGCTGATCAGAGACCATCCAATTCTTCAGAGAAATCTTGAACTTTTTTGTTGGGGGTTGCGTGATCATGACACACTACAACCCATTGGAGATGGTCTACCTAATTGCTGTAATAGCTTCTTGGGAGATGAATAAATATGTAAAACCTAAAGCTGCAAAACTGCCGGACTAAAGTGACAGTTACAATTTTCCAAGTAAATATATACTCATTATATGTAACAAGACTGTGTCAGACAGTTAGCAAATATTTTTCAAATTTATTGGGTGCTGCAGTGTTTTTCTGTTTTCCTGGATGCTTGAACAGGGCGAAGGGTCAGTGAAAGTACATAAATTAAAGAAACAGAATATACTGTGTATGTTGACAGGAGTAAGAACAGAGGGATTTTTGTATTTGAATCCCTGCTTCATCAGCATTTCCTTGTCGGTAGGTGCCAACTAAATCGGAATTTGAAGCAACAAGGATTTTTTGGCCTCATAATATCTTGTGCTAAATATTGCAGTGAACATATTGCAATGAAACCCAGCTTGCTGCCAAGAATAAAATTTAAGTGTTGTTCTTAAAAACCCAATCCTTGCTTCTACAGAATTTGCTAGAACAGAAACGGAGTAGGATTTATCTGTTGTACCCCGACAGCCCCTTAGAATGAAAGCATCCACCCTCCGTCATTGTGGTTGACCAGTAGGTCAATCCCGACGAGCGTCGGCTCTGGGGGACAGCGTGGAACTGTCCCATTTCCTAGGTGGCAGTCTTTATAGGAGATTCCCTGTGGTATCAGGGCACACCTTGGCTGCTCACTGCAAGGTCAGCACTTCGAAACAGCTGCTCTGCAGTTGAAAGATGAGGCTTTCTACCCTCATAAAGAGTTACAGCCTCATAAACACACACAGGCAGTCCGACCCTGCTCTCATAGGGTGGGCTCTGTACCCGCACCCCCTCATGGCAGTGAGTTTGTTTTTGTTTGAGTTTATAATCTTTATGGGAGCAGCTCTCTAGGTCTTTTCTCTCACAGATCTGCAGGGAGACTTGAACTGTCAACCTTTTGGGCTAGCTGTTAGAGCTTCACCCTGGCCTCACCAGGGCGCCTTCCTGTTAAGATTACCACTTGGTATTTTTATTTGTTAGCTGCCTTTTAAACAATAGACCGTGTTGCCAAGGACGTGCTCATACGAATTTTAAAATTCAAATATTAAAAATTTCCTATTGATGTGAAAATTGCCAATGTTGGTAATTTTACCTATTGGGTAGGATCAAAATGCCCTCGGGCGTGAGGGTTGGGAGTACTGCTATCTTGTGGATAAGTTCCCTACCAGGCCCTATGATGGTAATACCCCTAGATTTTGTCTTTAAAGAAAACTGCTGAGAGGCAATAATTTTTTTTTGTATGTGTCCCATTTTCATTAATGCATGGTAATTGATGGAGTTGCAGTGACTTGTAGCAGTAATGAGTTCTAAACATAATAATGCACTCTTTTCTAATAAGTGAGCACTGCTGGGGTTTAAAAGCATACTAAATCAGTTGCTTTAGTATGAATTTATTAGTTTTTTTCAGCATTAGCTTTAATAGTAGTTATTTACATAAGCGTACATCCCATTAACCGCCATCAGGGCTGGAAAACATGCTGAACTGTTCATATTTTCATATAATTATTGAACATAATGGTTTCATTTGCATTTCTAAACAGTGATGTTTCTGTCAGCCTTGGAAATAGTGTCTTTACGCAGTCCCTATTTCACATCCACTTATTTGACATCGTTAAATTTTATGCTAATGCGCTTCCCTAGAATATCATCAGTAGGACAGATGCTTGTGCTTTAATATACAAATCAGGGATGCTTTTCCATCCCCCAAATGGCAAAGGAAATAAAATAAATAAATAAATCTGCACTTTCAGCGATAGAGCCTGTCTTCACATAGATAGGTTTCCGAAAGAAAACTTTCAGGGTTAAATGTTATAATCTGGTCGTCTTCCAAAGACCCTGCATTATGTGGTTGAAGTGCTTGACTGCTCATAAAGGGGGTCAGCAGTACAAGCCACCATTGCCCCATGAGAGAAAGATGTGGCCATCTGCTTCCATCCAGTCTGAAGCCTGGGCAACCCTGCAGGAGCAGTTCTCCTTCATGATGTAGGGTTGTTCTGAGAGTCGACTCGACAACAGTGGGTTTGGTTTCTGGTACCTACTTGACTGTAGAGTTAGTTTTGTCATCTGCAATGAGGAAATAAGTGTTCGTAAAGATCTAGTTGCTTATGAATATTTAAATTCCTGCTCTTGAAATGTTGATCTTACAGTGCAAGTGTTTAGTGCCTTTGAATATATCAGACCACAGTGTTAGTTCTCAGAGCAGTCTCTCTAATTTTTTTTCCCTTCAGTCTTATAACCTGGATTGTTATAGCTCATGATGCAAGTTATGCTAACACTCGCGGGGTATCTTAGCTTTTTGTGTGCATTCAGAAAATGCTCAATGTAAAATCTAGGGCGGTGCAGGATGGGAGGCCATGAACATCTCAAATGAAGTAAAAAGGAGAATTTGAGAAGGGCAGGTTGTATGTGAACCCTTGTCTTTTGGGTATCTTTGTGTACTGTCAGTAAGGTTTCCCCAACATAGGTGGAGGCTTTGGTGAGCACACTATCAATCGGATGGAAATTTTTAAACGAGCAATCAACCGAAAAATTGCTCTGAATTGATTCAAGCCTTATAGTTGATGAGAAGGGTGAGCATGAACCCGCACTGTTTTTGTGGTCTTCATAGGCCCCTTCTTTTATTCTGTTCCAACAGCTCAGAGCAGCATTTTGCTGTTGACTTTGTGGACCTGCAGTGCCTGAGCTGACTTTGCACAGTTCAGAATGCAAGCTTGGCAGTCTAGTGAGCACAGGGCCAAACAGCAGCTTTAAAAGAAGTTGTTGCTCCAAATAGCTTGCTGAAACTATGTGAGAACTGAGATAGCGTATAATTCATAGGACATAAAGGAAGTTTGTGGATAGAGATGCCATTTGACTTACCAGGTCTTGACGCTTCTTTGGGGAATTGTCAGGGTAGACAGTCCAGATGGGAAGAATCTATTGTAGACATGGAGTACCCTAGCTGTTCTTGGAATTTCTCTATGATTTTGTAAAATAGTCTGAGATTAGTAAACCTCAGGGTGACTGGGCTGTTTGAACTATTCTATTAAAATATTGATCATGCTCTCTGTCTTGGGGGAAAAAATTAGCCTCCATTGCTGTCAGGCTTCAAATATGAAAGTAAAAACCATGCTGAAAATCTAACCCACTCACATGGATAGCAATATTTTCAAATAGTCATAAAACTATTACAGTTACATTTTTCAACCACAATTTTGTTTTGATTGGGGGCAGTTTGCCACAAAGCTAGAGAAACTTATTGTCTGTCACCCAAAACTACCACTTAATATGCAATATAACAGCATATGCAGAAGGAATTTAATAGAAATGAAAATTCCATCCATCTCTTCAGTATTAAAATGCCATGAAAATTAAGCAGACAGACTGCCCATTAATATCACTCTTGATTTAGAACCTTACCACCTTCCAAGAGGCAAAGACGGGAAGCATGCTTTAAGTATGAAGTGGCTGGTGTACAATTGCTGGCATCAGATGATAAACTAGACCAACCCACCACTGTTCAGTCTCTTCCGGCTTGTAGGGAATCTGAAGGTCAGGGAGGAACTGCCCCACAGCATTCCAAAGGCTGCTGCGATCATTACGGAGCAGGCTGCCAGATCTTTCTTCTGAAAGATGAGTTTGAACTGCTGATCTTTGACTGACAGTCAGGTGCTCTCTCGGAGGATAGGCCCACCTAGGGGTGTTGATTCCGACTCAGCCATCTAGTAGGGCAGAGTAGAACTTCATAGGGTTTCTGAGACTGTAAATCTGCAGGGAAGCAGAAGGCCTCATCTCTGTCCAGTGGAGTAGATTCAAACTGGCAACCTAGCGTGTCAAGGGGATGCCAACCTTGATCACCTGGCTGCGTCCCTTTTTACTAGATGGATCCATTCCTCTCAACCACACCAAACCCATACTGCTTGGAAAGAAGTCCCGATGGTGCAGAGTTAGGTTCCACCTCCCTCAGGGCAGAATAGCTACTGAAATTATTTGGAATTCTTTACAGTAGCTTGTCTGTTCCCTCTATTTATATATAGCATACAGATTCATGGTTTCTTCTATTTTAGGTTCTGATTCCATTCCTAATTTTTGTGTTGCTCAAATTGTTCCATCCTTGACCATTGAGAAGGGTGGCATAGTGTTCACTGCAAAGTCAGCAGTTTGAAACCATCAGCTGCCTGGCGGCAGAAGGACGGGCCTTCTACTCCCCTAGTTATACAGTCTCACAAACTCCCAGGGGCAGTGTTCCTCTGTCCTCCGGGTCTCTACGAGGCAGCACTGACTCCAGCGTGAGATTTGGCCAATGGAAGCTTTTCCGGTTGACAGCTGTGGTATGTTTTTGTTTTCTTCTGAGTCCTTCCTTACTTTCTGACTCTATAAAATGCTGTAGGTTCTTCTTGTATATTCTCTGTCCCTGCCTTTGAACTGGCAATTTTTAAAAAAGAACTTATTTTATTTATTTATTTTTATTTGTTTATTTTTTTAAGCATCACTGCCCTCTGGTGGTGGGAGTAGGAGGCCCTGCCTTTGCTCCTGTGAGCTGGAATTGAACCTCCATCCCAGTGGGCCGCAGTCCCGCGCACAACCACTACGCCACCGGGGCTCAGCCAAAAAGAACTTATTTTATTGGAGAGATGATAGTAACTTAGATTTGAACTGTAGATACAATTTCTACTGGGTATCATTGTTTTTAAGAAACTTTTCAGCTGGCAGAGCAGAGAAATATGAATTCATAATTAATCCATATATACATAAATATCTATAAATATTTGTGGGTTATCCATCTTTGTCTACATTACTACATAGATCTTTCTTGTCTTTGTCTCTTGCTTACCTATAACCTCTCACTCTAACCGTGTCCTGCCTCCCATCGGCTGGCATTCATTTTCTTATTCATTTTTCTGAATAGTGGTTTTAGAGTGGTTAACTCACCTCCATGGAAAAGAACTGTATTAACTAGGGTTCATTGCTAAAGTTGTTTCTTTTGTATTTCATCTTAGAGCTCTGCCCCCTGAGGTTCTTTCATACAGTTGTAGTTCAGGTAGTCTTTATTTTTCAGTCATTATTACATCAGAGACCCCTTACCCTCCCCAATTATTTTTTTTAACTTAATACATTAAGGTTTACTCTTTGTTTTGTAAGGTTGTATGGGTTTTGGTGAATGATCCACCATTAGAATATCATAAAGAATAATTCACCAACTGAAAAATTCCTTTGTGCTTCTTTTCTCCAACACACTCTTCACTCCAAATGTTAGGCCATTACTGGTTTATCATAATATATATAGTTTTGTTTTTTTCAGAATGTCACATAAATTGAGTCATACAGTACCATATTTTATGCATAGTTTATAACTTTTAACACTTTTTCATAAACACTGCTATGTTGGGTTTTTTAATTGTGTTTGTGTGTGTATATATATATATACACATATACATATATATTGTGCTTTTGAAACAGTGTGCTGTATCTTTAAAAATACCTCCTGGAGAGAGGGAGCCATTAGAGAGCAAGCTCATGTGATTGGTGCACAAATATGGTATATATACCCTTTCCTTACTGTTATATGCATAAAATTGGAGTAATGGAGTAGATTGAGAATTTAACTGAGTTTGCTTCTTCAGTTATATTAATCTTAATGAATTGAATAAAAGCGGCATTTTTTCCCCTCTTTCATGGAATACTTTAAGGGGATGTATAAAATATAGTTGCTTCCTTTTACATGCTCAGTTTGTCATCTTAAGTTTAGCCAAATAATTTACTTAAGGGTGTCAGTTTTGATAAATTAATTGACTTTCACTTATTTAAAAAGCTTATTATTTGATGATTATCTAAAACCTATACATATTTTTATTGCTAATTTTGATATTTGACTAATATTTGGAGACTTTGTGTCAGATATGAATCTATATGGGAATGAAAGGCTACCTCCTAGCCATGTGAATCTAGAATGCCTAGTGAGTATTTATATACTTCCAAATTTAGCATTTGTATTAAGATCTTATGTGCAAATTGAGTTCTCCCATTAAAAAATGTATAGTGAGGTGGCATTTATTTATAGTAGACATTTACAAAGTAATACCTGCTTCCACACCAAGTGTTTGTCTCTATCTAGGCTCAGTAGGGGCTGAGCTGAGCTGGTCAGTATGTGGTAGATTGTATCAGGAGCCCCAGGTTTTGCCCTTTTCATTTGACCTGATCAATATTTTTCTTACTGGTGTTAACTTTTGGTATATGGTAATATACTTTGTTGAAGTACACCTTAAATAGTAATTACTGTTGTGTGCCATCAAGTGCATTTGACTCCTCGTGATATCCCAGAAGACAGAGTAGAGCCGATCCATGGGATTTCCTAGTTGTTAAGCCTTTCTGGGAACACGTTGCCAGGCCCTTTCTCCTTTGGAGCCCCTGGCGGGTTTGGAATGCCCAGCACTTTTCTGTGACCCCACGGCTCCTTGAGGAATAGTGTTCTACTTTTGAACCTGGCTTTAGGAGGAAGGTCCTGGGTGTACCCTACATTACCAGTATCCCAGAAACTCCCCCTCTGGCTCCTGCCCATCACAAACACTCCGTACTGTAGCTTTCCTGATTTGTAAGCCATAAGTTAGCTCTTGCTCCAGTATCACATTGCTTGTTTTCTATATTGTCCATATGATTATTGATAAATGCTAGCATCTTATTTTCTATTTGAGCCATATTTTTAAAAATATTTCTTTTCTTAATCTTCTCTTGGATGAAGTTTATTATTTCATCATTCTCTATTAATTGAACAAACTTTTTGTTGGGGAAGAGGTGTATTGTTTATGTAATCGAGATATCTTAGAAGAGCAGGAGAGGTTTCCTTCCAAGCAGGTGTGAATTGGCATGAGAAAGCAAAGCAAAGAAACTCACTTGGGTTCGTATTGTGGGTTGGGGAGGGTGAAGAATTGTCCGATGAGCTGAAAGGGGCTTGCAGGGTTTGAGTTTTCTACCAATGTGTGGTATAAGAAAAAGAGGGCAGGGTGGGGCTTAAAAATTGTGTCCATGTGTGCACCAAGAGATTGCCTTTACCTTTCCATATTGCTGCATTTTAATTCAAACTATATTTTGACATCATTCTTACGCCTTTGTAGAATCAGTCTGTCTGCAACCTTGTTCTCTGCAAACGAGAGTTGCAATTTCCATTGTTCTTCATTCCTTATTGATTATTTGTTTCCCACACCCACATGCACATATATGATCCTTGATCATTTCTTCAATGTTTTAACAGCAAACAGAAGACACAATGAAGCCTAAGTACGTTCACAATTTTTCTCTCTCCTCTTTGTTCATTTTTTACCTTTTTTTGTAAATTTACCCCTTTTCCTCTTTTCTGCTGCCTTTTTATAAGGACCTCTGTGGTTATATTGGGTCAAGCAAAAAAGTCCATGATAATTGTTTCATCTCAAGATTCTTAACTTAATCACCTCTGCAGAAATTCTTGATATGTACCATTCATAAGATCTGAGAATTAGGATGTGGGCATCATAGAGCAGTGGTTCTCAACCTTCCTAATGCCACAACCCTTCCATACAGTTCCTCATGTTGTGGTGCCCCCCCCGCCCCCAATCATAAAATTATCTTTGTTGCTACTTCAGAACTGTCATTTTGCTACCATTATGAATTGGGCGACCCCTGTGAAAGGGCCATTCAACCCCCAAAGGGGTCATGAACCACAAGTTGAGAATTGCTGTCATAGAGAGAGAGGAGTCAATATTCTGACTATTACTGTTCATGTTTGTTAAAGAATTAAAAATAATTCTAATAATGCTTTGAACAATAATTATTTAAATAGATGATTGTAGTCAAACTCAGTCATCATGGATGTTATTCACTAAGGCAATAAATGTGTATTGGATGTATTTTAGCCAACTACATTGGTGTTTAACACAATAGGAATGACTTCTCTGCTCATGTGTACTTCGAATCCAGATCAAACAGTATCTTTCTCATTTCCATGGATTTGCATTTACTGATTAAAAGTAGTTTATAAGGTACTTAGGTGCATGTGTTTTATTTGTTGA